>WYDI02141169.1:0-179140 GCA_009867235.2 Psittacus erithacus | reverse complement strand
TGGTTTAGTGTGAGGTGTCCCTGCCCATGGCAGGGGGGTTGAAACTTGATGATCTTAAGGTCCTTTCCAACCCTAACCATTCTATGATTCTATGATCTACCAGCATTTGCCGCAGACTAATTCACCCGCTGCTAGGCACATACTAATAAAAGCACTAACATGATAGCTAGACTTTCAAATCCACAGTGCTTCTCCATAATCACCTCTTGCACTGCCAGCAGTGTGCAAAATAAATATATAAAAAGCTTACCATGACTAATGGTAGTCAGAGGAAAAACGATGTAAAAGAGTGAAGGACAGAATCAAAAAGCTTTAGACTTGAAGTTACCTACAATTTGCAAAGTGAACTTTTTATTTCAATTGTGATTTAAAATTATTGGCAATCAAAAAACCAAGCTACCAGTGTGCTCTTCTTCAAAGAGCTCTCAGAAAGCATGTAAACACTTGCTCCAAAGCCTTCACTCATTGTCATCCAGAATTCCTTTTCTGGTCACATTTATTTTATGCCACTCCTCCATTTTTCAGGCCTCAGACTTTTCCTCTTTTATGGCTGTAAATCCTCAGTGGCCTGACATTTTCTTCCTAGTCATTGCTGTTTCCTACTGAGAGGTTTCTCATTACCTCTAAGGCTCACTTTTTGCACAGACAGCTCCTATACTGCCCTCCCTCCCCTCCCACCCCCAAGCCCAGTGCCAGTCATCTGTGCTAAATCCAGACATTCCAGATGCCACAGATACTTGTCCATTACATTATCTCTCTTCAGCCCATCTGCTAAAATCAAATTTGCTGGATCAGGGACTAAACAAATGCTTCCCCTTCCCTGGCCTCTGGTAGCACTAAACCATCTTAGGGTCAGTAACAGCAGCAGAACTTTGAACTCTGGACTTTGGTTTTGCCTAAAGATGACTAACTCAACAGATTAAAATTAAATGAAAAAATGAGCTCTCTAATCATATTAAGTACTGTTATTTGTTGAAAAATATTTCCAAAACCTCATTTTTGCACTATAGTAGGATATGAGAGGCCTAATGTTCAAGCCTTAGAATGGAATCAGAGCTTGTTAACAAATAAATAGCGTCAGTATTTGTCAATGCAGTCAACTTCATAGTCCTCAATAACCATACTACTATTTTGTATACACATGCACTGCATACCAGCTGCTGATGCTTATTTTAATTCACCAGGAACGGCCTGTGTTTAAGTTGGAATTTAAGTGACAGAATCAGAACAAAAGGAAAAGGGCAGCAGAATAAACTGAATAAATTCCAAATATGACTTGTAAAGGCAGACAATATAAAAGCTATAATCTTAGTTTAATCCCCGCACTTTTTAAACATGGTAATTACTAGACATCTGCTGGTAACACAGCCTTGCTATTGGATAACCTTAATTACCCTGTAATATTTCCTGACACTCCCCAAAATATGCCCTATGGATAATAATTCATTCACAGTTCAGCCCTATTATTAGCTACTAATTCAAACAATCAAGACAAAGACAATGAACAGATGACCTTGAACAATTACCCACTCACTGAACAGAATTTATTTCATGCTTTTCAAAGACTTTACTGCTTTTCTGGTTTCATAAGTAGCAGTCAAAAATTAACAAAATACAAGCAGGAAAAGAGCTGCAGAATAAAAGGAGATTCGCTGGGGTACCCCAGTTCCTTTAAACATCATTTTCTTGCATTAACAACATAATGGCTACTGCAATAGATTTCTTTTTCTACTATTAAGTAGGAACCTAGGCAGACTAGGTGCAAAACCCGATACAGTTGTTTTATTATACTGGATTTGTAAGCTTTTTAGTTATCTGCAAGAAAAGTATTGGGCTACTTGGAAAAAAAAAAAAATTAAAATAATTAAATGCATATAGGCAAAATGAATGGAATTCAAGCAACTGTTGCAGAAGCAGATACAGCATCAGTGCTGAAGCAAATGTCTGAGGCTTCTCTGTGAGCTGCCCAGGAAATATTTGAAGCCACAGATCACACTTTTTCCTCACTTGAGCTGCCATAACTTCATGCCCTTCTTTCTGATTGTACAGATAAAATCAAGTGCATATAATGAACCATTACTGCCAAATAAATCTAATCCCTAATATTTTGCATGATTACTTGTCTTGTTTTGAGAAATCATTGTTTTAATGAACATTAAAGGGGAAATGGCTTTAAAAATTATTATTATTACTGTAATCAGGTTTTGGACATTATTTCTTCAGCTTAAGATAGGGATAAAGCATGTGAAAAGTTATACTTTTCCCTGTACCTCAATTAATTCTCTCTTTGAGACTCTAGGAGGTCCCTTGCAATCCATCTGAAAGCCAAAACCTTTAGGTTCAGCTGGAAATAGCACTTGAATTGCTGAACTGGTAGGAAAATAAGGTTAAAGCAAAATCTAGGAAGAAAAGAAAATGTAATTGAAAAGTCTAAGTCAAAATGACATCATTTTCTGAAGTGGTTCTGAGAATGACACTCGTAAGAATCTAGTTGAATTTCTTAAACACTCAAAGTGAATGGCAGAAAAAAAAATATTGGAAATAAAAACATAGATGCTAAAAAATTTCCCCCTGTCAAAAACAAAAATATGATAACTTCTAAAACCAATTTGGTTTTTTGTACGCACAATTCATAACTACTATAAAGATAAGATTTTAAAAATGTAAAATACCTAAGAATGAACAACCTTGTGAAGCCTAGAGCAGCATAGCTAGTCCTAGTTCCAGCCAGTCTGAAAACCACAGGTAAAAGGACAGCTATAGCTCTCCTTGATCTTAAAAGGTATGCAGTCTGTAAACACGAAGCACTCCAAGAAAGATGTAGTGGAGAAGGATTTTCTTCTCCAATGAAAAACATGAGACTGCAATATCTTCAAAGAAAAATATTTGTGCCTACATGGCTTTATAGACTACTTGAGGCTTCTTGTTGAAGCTATGGCCCTGAGCATGCTTTACTTATCAAGAGTGGCTAACAAAACTTCTAAGATTTAAAAGTCCACCTCCCAGAAATGAGGCATAGGTGATGAAGTTTCTCTTCTAGCTCCAAGCAGATTTGTTTTTCAACTTTTCCGCTGGACATCCTCTTTAAGAACAGCATTGAATTGTTAGCACACCTCCCTACAGTGTTGTACTGCACTGTAATAAGAAACTAAATCCTCACTTCAGGATTTGACACCCTTATAAATGATTGTTTTGGAAGCTTTTTTAGTAGCAATACACTGGATTATATTTGATTTAGTTTCTCCTGGCCTCAAAACTCATTAATTATATCAATATTCCTCCTAAACTTTTCTTTTGATCATTACACGATTCACATAACAGCATTTAGAATTTTCATAAGGAAGCACATATTTAATATCTAGAACTTCTCTAGTAATGGACATTTGACATTTCCTTTCTCAGACTAAAAGTAGCCTTTCAGGTCATAATCAAGCATCTAAGAAACAAACTTGTTATCAAACCTTTGTGAGAACAGTATGCTCTGTTTCAAAAATCACTCATGTAATGGATTTTCAAAATAAAATATTTTCACATGGGTAAGTCAACAAAATAATCTCTTGGTCATGAGTCAGGAATGACCTTTTCTAATGCATAAATATTCAAATTATTATTTTTTATGATAAAGTTTGAAGTATACTTATTATTAACTTCTATACGGACCAAATTAATGCAACTTGCCTGAAGCTCACATCTTTGTTCATTCAGGAACTGAAATGTCATGTACAGAAGATAATATTTTCTTCTAATTAATGTGGTCATGAGATAAATAAAACATAACAGGCAAGTAAGAGCTATGATAATTAAATAAAATGTTGTCCCTCCAGGAACAAAACACTCAAACTAGTTTCATATAGTTGGTTTTGAAAGGCCCATCTGTTAAAACTGAAAGTATTTTGCTTAAATTACATCTGGTTACTAATACATATTGTGTTCCAATTATTTCAGGGAAACTTAAAAGACGAAAGTCTGTGCTAGAGTTCAGGTTCAGAACAAACTGCACAACTAGGTTCTTGTGTATTTAGTCTTAGATTTTGGGTCAAACTCAAAATTAAATTCACATTTCTGTTCACATCTAAAAAACATCCCAGCAAGTCAATATCAATCTAGATAATTCCTCTAAACAAATGTTATGCAACCAAAAGACATATTACAGGATACAGAACCTCATTTTTAAATCCTTAATCTTATGATTGATGCAGAATGGCACAATACCAACACAAAACGACCAAACTTATTTAGAGTGAAAAGTCCTTACAAAAATAGGATTCTAAAAAAATTACCATTTTGCATCAGTGATTACATTGTTATTTAGCACGTTTGACCTAATATCCTGGAGCACATAATAGTGAGTGTCTTCACAATTATTTTAGAAAATACCAGTTTATTAAATGAAAGTTAGAAACAGGGCAGAAAAGTGACCAGATTCACAATCAGGAATTCTGATTCAAGCATTTATTTAGCCAACTACTTCAACAAGAGATGGTGTCCCCTCTGACTGGAGAAGGTCAGCCTGGTTATTAACATCTTCATATCAGGAATTAGACTTTCCGCCATGCTATCCAATGTGAGTTTTGTCAATGGATCTACAACCAGTTTTACCTACTGAACCCTTCTGGGATGGGAGATCACATGCTTGTTCAGTAATTATCTGTTCCTCAATAAAGCCCCAAAGAAAATTGTTCCTCCATCCTGTGACCCTGGAAATTTTTGGTTTTAAAAATATTCCATTTCAGCGATCTCTTTCAAGATAAAAACAAGACAATTTCACTTCCTCCAGAAAATCCAGAAAGTGACTCCAATTGCCTGGCATGCAAGAAGCTAACATTTCCTGGAATGAACCAGGTACAATAAGACCTGGTATGCAAATTTCTCCATCATAATCATTTGTTCTTACCACCAAACTGTGCTCTTTGTTTCATCAATCTAGGCATGGAGACCTTTTTGAATAGAATCCCCATCAAAACTGTGATACTCCCAGGAGAAGTTTTCATGTCAAGTTATTGGTATTTTTCACTAACACATACTTCTGCTTGATTTTTCAAATCAGAATACAAAGCCACTTAAAAAATTGCAGGTAGAGAAAACAGTCTTATTGCAGTGATAAATTAATCATCGTCCATACAGGCAAATATGATACTCTAACAAAGTATACCTTTTAGATGCAAGAGAAATGTCCAGACCCAGAAAATGCTTTGAGAGCAGCACCATTTCTTTTCTTCTCAGCTTGACTGTTAAGCCATCAAGGCTTCAGACCTAAGGCCTAATCCACACAACTCAATGAAAGAGCTGAACTTCAGTTGCTACCACCTGCTTTTAATTTCTTGTTTGGTTTTGGTTTTTTTCCCCAGGTCCCCTTCACATGAAGGCTTATTTTTCTTTCTTAGACTCCATTTTTTTCCGGCTTATGTTTTTGTTCTCCTTCCTGGAGTCATGACTGTCTGCTTTCATCTATAAGGTAGCCAATTCCTAGTTTATACATAAGACTTCGACTACAATGTATATTTTTTCAATGGAAATAAACAAACCTGCCTGCTTTTTCACTCCTCACTGCTTCTGACACCCCCTTTATGGTGCCCAATTCCTTCTTCTTTTCTTAATTTCTATTTTTATATCTTGAAAAATTGATTTGTTGTATCGTGTACACCTTTATTCCTTATTATCTTTATTACATTTTTCTCCCCACCTTTATTTTCATTCAGTGTTTCCAATGTCCAAATTTGGTTTAGACTTCAAAGCTGTTCAGGTTTTTGTGTTTGTTTGGGTTTGTTTTTGGTTTGGCTTTGTTTGTTTTCAAAAATAATACTTTCAATTCCTTGACTTCATATTGAAGCAAAACATGTTTGGTTGTTTGAAATTGGCAAATATCATCCCACCTTCTGAATGGTGGATACTAGCTTGAATCATTCAATCTTTCCTCTCTGAAGCTGAGTGCTAAGATTTCTGAAGCGTATTTAGAAGTTGTATCTTTTAGTTTTGCCACACATATATTACATCAGTCTGCTTTCTAAGTTTTTTATTTGATGTCAAATCTCCTGTATACTAAACATTCGTAATTTTAACCTATTGAAGTCTGACTTGAACATTTCTTCCAGAAGATTTTTACATCTGCTCACTGCAATATAACATGTATCACTGCAAGGGGCAGAAATTGTCACTATCAGATTTTTATTTCATATATTTTCTATGTGAAGTAGCAATTATGACCACGTATAAGAAGCCATTGCTGGTATAAGGAGGCAGTTTTAGCAAAACCAATGGTTTTTCCACTGCTTATGTTACCTACTGAAGCTCAAACATTGTCTGGCAACAATCCTCAAGGGCAATTGTTTGGCCAACTTAACAGTGGGCCCACTGCCATCCTAACAGATGGGCACCAAGTATTAAGTAGCCATAAGACCATATTAGTGCATTTAGTGTGAAACTTGGGGCATAATTCCCAGCCTTGATCACCATATGGCTTTTCCATACTGGGTTTGTGATAAATGGGATGTGCAGTGCTAACCTAACTTTGAACATGAACAGCATTAAGTAAAATAATAGCAAGAGTAGCTCTCACCATGTGATACGCGGGGACTAAGTTTGGAATTCGCAGGAGCAGTAGAAGAGTAGGATTATTATACACCACCATCTTTCCCCACCCTTTTATTTCTGCTGATCTGCTATGCTTTCCATGAGAATCTCAACTTTTGAAAAGCAAGGGAATCCACTCCTTCACTTCCTCCATACTCCTTTTCAGGGAAAGAGAATGCAAAATTTTGAAAACCAGTGCCTTCAAGAAAACACCTTCAATTGATTCACTTAGTCTTGTAATTGGACTGAATCTACATTGCACTGCAACTTCAATCTTGAATTCTACAGGTCAGTTTTACAACAGAATCTCAGGATATCACAGACTCATTTACCACCCACATATTAATGCTTTTACCATGTATGCTTATTGGATATGGAATCCCAAACATGTCCCTTCAGAAAATGTTTTTTCAGATAACTGCCATGTCTAATGATCATGGAAAAAAGAAAGCCAGTATAGCCTATGAGTATGTTTGCGCTCACCATCTTTATTCTAAGTAATTCCAAGTTGTGTATGCCTCAGTGAGTGTGCATTTCAGCTACTGCAGCAAAATTCATTTGGATTTGTTAGCAGGAAGGATTAAAAACAAACGGCAAGTAGTGAAACAGGGATTTAGGTCCAGGAATATGAATCTTTTAAAATTTTTAAGTTGGCTTTGAGTACTTTCAAGCAGCACTTCTGAGTTTTAGTTACTGTCAAAAAAGATGCTGTTTGTGACCTTTGAAGAAAGAAAATAATATAATTTCATCAAATGTTGAGAAAAGAGTGGGAACTCAGATGAATGATTCATTCAGATTTAAGAGTTTAAGTTATAAGAGATCATATAAAAAAAAATCTGCTTTTGTTCTTGCCCTTTCTCTGTATCATACTTTAAGGCAGAATTCATGCTTGATTTACACCAACTTAAAATCATTAAGAAGAAGTCTTACTTCTCCCATCCCCAGTTACATATTTCTGCTGGAAAGGGCAATGCTGCCCTTCAGTGAGGCATGACTTGAGGAGTTTCAGGTATTTTCAGAACTACTGTCTTAGATAAAAACAAAAAAATGATAGGCTTAATCTGGTATGCATTAATATAGATGGTGCTGGAAAGTTACAGATGTGCAGCTTAAGGTATAACACAATGTATCTCTCTAGGTTCAGTTCCTAGATCAGAAAGAATGAAACCTTTCATGAATATTCATCTGAATTTACTTGCTTTCCAACTATATTCAAATAATCAACTCTGTTGGCACGAACACAGAAAGCAAATGTCAAAGTTGCTTATGTGAGCTTTTCTGGAAGAAAAAATAAATCTGGCCCTCCAAGAATGTTGGTTGAAACATTTATCTAATTAGGAAGAGAGATAACTGACAGGCAGTATTTCATCAGAATCCTGAAGCAATCATAATAGAGAATCAGAGTCATGCTTTTGGTTGACATATATGAACCCTTTCTGAATTAGCTTCCTACTTACCTGAAAAAAAATTAAATTAGTGCCTATTAATGTACTAGTTACTTAGGCTACCAATATTTTTTCTCTTATATGGTTACATATGCCTAGAGCTCATTATGTTAATTTCCTCTTAAAAAGATTGGATCTTTTCATTTTCTTTTTAACTATTAACATATAAAGCCTGAAGCTGAATCAGGTTATGTTTTGAAAATCTGGGAATTAACTGGGCATAATTAAATGGTATATTTTTGCAGACCTATGCATCAACAAGAGGTTTCAAATTTTTGCAGACCTATGCATCAACAAGAGGCTTATTTAATAGTTGAACAGGTGGGAGAGACAAACCAAACATACCAATGGAATACATCCTAGTCAGCATCAGAGTACAATTAATACTGTAATATCTCCTTGGAAATACAGAATATACCACAAGCACCGGGAGACCAAGTTCATAACAAAGAGAATGTCTTTGTGCTTTAATTTTGGCTGTGTTGAGAAATGAGTCTAAAAGTGTCGCAACTTCCTGTTTATTGTCTTTCAGAAACTTCCAGGTCCCATTCACTCAGTTTATCTGAAAAACATTTCCTCTGTTGTCAGCCCTTGAAGATTGACCTTAAATATGAGCCAAAGCATGGACTCCTTCTGATGAGTGCAGTAATGAATGCAGTACTGAAACCCATAGTTGGAACTACCATTACTCCCCTTTAACGATATAGATTACTCATCTGTCCGTTATGAAGACTTAAGTATGCCAATTTTGTTACACAGAAAGAACAAAAGAAAAAGGACTTGACTAAGATAAAGCTAGACATGACTGAAGTAAAAATAAACAGCAAGAAATGCTGTAATAGGCATTTATCGGCCTATAAAAGCGCAAATACTGTACCCCTGATAAAACTGAAGTCACAGAAGTTCTCTTTTGGTTACAAAGACAGGTACTTTTCTTACAACATAACTAACCTGCAGAACTCACTACCTACAAGTGACCAAGCAAACCAAGAGTTTTGTTCTTTTAATAGCTCACTTTTCTATATAGTGAAATTAAAAAGGGTCTTTACAACAAAAGTGCTCATCAAACCCACTGCTTCATGCCATAAATCATAAGCTTGGGTGAGGCCAGGGCTGAGCATAAATTTCCCCAGTGGACAGCTGACACACAGAAGTTTCTGACACTGGCAATTATAAGAGCAGTGAAAGCCACACACTTCTTGGCTACATTTACAGGGTTTCAGTTTCTTCACATTCTCCACTTAGCTGAGGCATGCAGCTTCACTGCCAGCATAGGTCATGACACAAAGCAAGCCAGGAGGGACGCAGTCCTCCATCCGCACCCTGTTGGTCATCTGCAAACCAGCACAGTGTACATGCAGCTTTCCAATGCCCATGTGGCCTCAGGGGTCCAAAATCAGAATTAAAGTTATGAACCTACTACAAAAGTAAATTATAAAATATTGTGTGCATCTTAAAAGGAAACAGATTCTATTTTGCAGCAGGTACATTTAGAATGTACCACATCTTCAGAATTAAGCAGCAATCCACTCTCTTGGAGAAAGCAATATATCTTTGAATGAAATTGCATTGCATACAAAACTATTAGAAACACACAGACTTGTGGCAATAACACAGTCTCCAAAATGCCTTATTTCTGCTTGTGTTTGCTAGCATGGCTTCAATCCTTGTCAACCAAAACAGCAATGCATTGCAATTTAAGCCTTTAACTGCTGGGATCCCGTCAATGGCAAGCTAACACTGACTCTGGCTGCTCAGTTTGCTTTCCCTCGCGCCACAGCTGTACCGAGGGGCTCCTGAGGGCTGCTCGTCTAACCCTTGACACAGCCGGGAGCTGCAGAGCAGGAGAGCCTGAGAAGGCTGCGCTTGCCTTGCTGATGGCAGCGCTGGGCCTACCGTTCTCCCTCCCTCTCCTGCCCCCCTCCCTGCACCAGCGACTCACAGCAGCACAATGTCTCCCATGCATGCTGATATCCAAAATGCTGTAGGTTGCTGCTACTCCTCACAGGTCTTCTAATACAGAAGACAGTGGAACCCTCATCAGGCAAAACTATACTCGTAATGGGAAGAATGAGGGGATTCTAGTTTTGTTTCTTTGTTTTGCAGTATTCATCTCAGGTCATGGTTTTATGCAGACTATTAAATAGTCTGGCGTCTTTAGCCATAGAAAACAGGACTTAAACTTCTTAAAGCCCTTTTGAAAAATTAATTTCAGAAATAATACTTCCTTATTGCTCACCTTATAATAAATTGGCAACATTTTAAAATGCGTCCAGATTTCTAACAAGTTTTGGTATAAAGTGTTAAAGACACTGAAATGAGAAATAAATGCAATAGAATAAAGGTGTGGGGTTTTTTTAAATGACATTTTACTTTTTTCCAAAATATTTTATTTTAAAAGTATTACTCATTTGTTAAAAATTGCAAACTGGACAGTGCAGTGCCCCTTTCAGATTCCACTTTTATAATCCACAGAATCTTTGTGTTTAATCTTTTGTTAGACCCTGAAGTTCTTTGATGCATGCACATCATTTTCTAGTGATTGCCACCACATGAAAAGGGTGTTAATCCTCTGCTAATTAACAACTTGTTGAGGTCGATGGGGGTCAGCACTTTACATTTTTGGACTTGGTGAATTTTTCGTTCATTGGAACTTCTTGTTCTCAGCAGTTCAGCTATTCCATCATGTTTTGTCTTCTTGTATTTTGTTCCATGTCAGTGATAGCATCTGCCTATGCTCTTAGCCCACTAAGAACATACTAAAAGCTTTTGGATTGACATGAGATTCAATTTCTTGTAACATTTGAGTAGCCATAGTGCCTATTCTACAATTACTTTGATTACAAAGCCTGTTGCTTCATGTAGTTTAGGTGTTTTGTCTAGTTAGGAAATGGAGTTTCCACTGCTTTTGACAGTCATACTATGGACACATTTCATTGCATACAGCATGCCTCAATAAAAATATAATAGAATACTTCCTCAAAATCATTAACATATGATAAAAAGCATAAAAAATATTGCTTTGGTAGAAATAAAAAAAATAAATGACATTTTTATTTAATGAGTGATATTTATTTGTATATATTTATTAACCTGAATTGACTTCAGATAATTTTCTTTCACCTTTGCCTTCACAGAGTGCAATGGCTTACATAGTTGAAATTCTATTACCCAGATTTCAAGAACAGACTTATTTCCCTTTCCACCTGTTATGAAAAATGGAAAAAAAGTGGTGGCTTTCTTTATGGAAAAAGATACATAGCAAGTGATCTTACATAAGCAACATCAACAAGATCTACCTTGTTTGTTCCATAACATGTCAGTGAATTGCGTTTGTTTTCCAAATGACCACATAACAACCTTTCAGAGTACTGGTGAAATATAACTATGCTGCCCTATCTGTGTATATTCTTTAAAAGATTCTGCAGTTTGAAGCTGTGTAGATAGCAAGACAGTAGATGTCTTCTTTTGCATTCAGTTCCCTCAAACTGGGAAAGGTACATGAGAAAAGGCATCATAGAAGCAGATTAACAAAACCTGATGAGGGGGTGGGAAAGACTTTAAATGAATGAAGAACAAAATAGAAGGGCATCAAAAGTGTCCATAAGTATACAGTAATTGTGAAACAGGTCTAACCTATGAATTTTCCACAATTTAATCATACATTGTATGAAAAAGCACTTCTTTTCCTAAAAAAAGAATTTGATATTTCTATATTCAGATTAGATGGAAGACCTCTCTCATCCCTCTGGAAATAGACAAGGAACACAAGCATTCCCCCAAACTCGCTCCTCTACAAGCTTCGGTACCTTGGCAATTTTATTTTCCTCATGACTCATTTTAATTCTTTGGCCTTCTTAAATAATCAATCATAATCTTTACAGTCTCCTTCACCTAACTCCACCCACCCCACATTTACTTGATTGCTTTCATCATTATTTGAACACCAATATTTCTAAAATAACCTAACAAGGATGAGGACATTCTCTTTGGAAGCTTGTTTCTTGGTCTAGCTTAAAATAAACAGAAATTGCTTAGAAAGAAAAGCAAACAAACAACAAACCAAAACTATAAAACAGAGTTCAAGGGAGCCCTGTGGCTTTCACTTGTAATGCCTTCAAAAATGCTTCAAAAAAATACTAAAACATCATCTAAAACTGAAGTACAGACACAGCCACATGCCTGCCTAGACACTGTGACTAATTACATGTTATGTAAACGGTATCTCACAGACAGCACTATATAGATGATAGACCATTAAGACAGTTTACAAAGGGAAGTGAGTGATCTTACCCTTCTGAATCTTGATTAAAGGAAAAAGAAAATGGTATAAATTGCTTGGCTTAAAATGATTTTGTTATCTGAAGCTCTGTAAGATCTTAGTACAACAGAGGTGATTCATGATCCAGAATTTGCCCTTTCTTTCGTTTTTTGACAAGCAAAATACCTCCAGGGTGCTGAAGCTCTGTGACTCTTGCTCAGGCATTACAAATGATGGGACGATGAAGGCTTCCCTGAAGTACCTCTTATGAGTGCACACCTTTGGCTCCTATTACACAAAGCACTTATTATCTCCATAATTATTTTTGAACAGTTATATTGGCTGTTAAGAAGAAGCAACATCTGAGACTCCATTTATGCAGATATATGTAAATATTAAAATAGCTGAAGAAAAAAACCCCACTTGTCTTCCTTTTCAGTATTCTCTTTGCAAAACTTCAAGAATTTCCCCTTTTTATTTATCAGCATCACTTTTCATTCCTTCACTTATTCAACTGTAGTAATAGATTTTCATGCAGATAAACTAATAATTCACTTGAAAGTCAATTCTTTCCTTAGCCTGTTAACAAAGTAAGGAATTTCTGTGTAAATATTGGCATTAAAACAGTGTTATTATTTCAGCATTTAAAAAAGTTTTATTACTTGAGGAATTGAAGTATTAGATAAAGTTAAATTAGGCCACAAGAAAATATATTTTTTTTTCAAAAAAAGACAATGACCTGAATGGTGAATTGTGACATCAGCCAAGTAAATAACTTAACAAGAAAAAGCTTTGCAGAATATTGATTTAATGCATCACTTAAGCAACAGAAAATCTCAAACCCGCATTATCCATGCTCTATTTCCCTGTACCTTGGACAGTTTATCTATTCACCTCTCTCAAAGGAACAAGCACATATTTCTACATGAATTGTTTGCCTATGATGTACAGTTCTTAACAGTATGATAATCTTTAGTAGAATTCTACTTCTGTGAAGGATACTCCTTTTTACCAATTTCAGCATACTGGAATTAAAAAGCTAGAGAAATTTACCCAAGATACCTATACATTAATTATCATCTTTACTCCTTAAAAATGTATCACTGCAAAATAAGGATTTTTCACTATGTCAAAGGACTGTAAACAGAGTTTCTAAAAAGGCATTAAAAGAAAAGCAAAAATCTGATACAAAATTACACTGAGTTTAAATCATGGCTTGAAATGTGACATTCAGGACAAAGACAGTAAAGGCAGTGCTGTCTCACAGAAGGAGGGACAAAAAGCAGGAAAAGGTACTTACTGTTTTAATTTTTCTTTTTTTAAGAAATTATTAAAGATTTTTTTTTTCTACCAGCCTGTTTTATTACCCAAAGTAAAATCTCTTTCTGTAAAGATTTTTTTCAGCTGAAATTCACCTTTATCAGAGTTATGCTATTTAAAATGTATGAATTACAGCTTGATAGCTAGAGAGGCATTCAATCTGAATTCTCTGGTTTCCTTTCTGTGGCTACAGAGCTGAAGCTACTACTGCCTGACTCAATGGCACCCAGCTGCCACACCAGTTTCTGCACGTAGACAGGACTGTTCTATCATCATACGTTTACATAGTTGTACCAAAGCCCTACATGGATGATGAACATAATGACTGAGGCCCTTTCCTACATGCCTGTCCTGAAGAAGTGTTTAAACCACCTTTTATCCAATGGTTTTGGTTTTCCCTGATTAAGCACTCAATTTTATGGAAAATGGGCTAAGAAGATGAAGTTACTCAGCAGGTAGTACAGATATTGTACAGGGCAACAGAAACCCAAAGGAAACTATAATTTTTGTGGCATTTTGCAAAGCAATGAATGGTCAGAATATTTTCCTCAGAATAGGTTTTGAATCTCTATTTATTCATAACATCTTCAGTAATTTCCATCAGCATTACCTCTTCTAAAGATTTCTTACCAGAAACCAGCAAAGAACACGGAGATAAAGTTAGTGCTGATGAAATGAACTGCAGCTGAGCTCCTTTTTAGCAACTCCCATTTCACCAGTAGCAACACAGGTTTAAGTTTTCACATCTCTTCTAACTCTTAAAGGAGGTACACACAAGATCTTACTGATTTCCCTCCGCCTTTCCCTCCATGCTCTGGTAAAAAGCTCCCGAGCTATTTGTATTCTACCCTTCATGGTATCTGCAAAGCAGATTTAAGGAATTACAGAAGTTACCTCCTGGCCAGTTTTATTTATCTTTTACAGCTAAAGGATGCTCCAAAAGTATTGTTAGAGCCTATTTGACCACCCTTAGTGATCTCCCCAGCTGAGCAAGGCAGGGAATAAGGCTCATCTGTTCACCTCATGTTGATTTGTCATTTGACATCTGTGTTAGAACAACACCCTCTAAGAACAGACACTTTGATGCCACTGCAGCTTTATCTTTGTCAGAACTAGAGCTGGGTGGACTATTTACTGCGAATAATTTATTCAGCAGATTTCACCCTTTCTTCAGTTTAAGAGTTCTCTGTACACATCCTAATTAAAAGATAATTGGCTTAATACTCAAGTACTTTGTTCTTGTTCTCTTTGTCCAGAGGTGTCCTGAATAATGGCAAGGGTGAAATCCTGGAACCACTTAAGACACTGAAACCCACTTTCCTCCTTGATTTCACTAAGGTCACGATCTCGGTCAAGGTCCTTCAAGCAAGAAGCTTCCAGTTTATATTGTGATATAACACAAATGAGGCCCATAATTAAACAGTGGGAAGATACAAAAGAAATGGAGCAAGGGAGGCAGTAATAGGATGCTTAGATACCATCATGTTGGCTATACTTAAAAAAAAAAAATAAAACCCAAACAAAAAAAAACCCAAAAAAAGACAAACGAACAAAACCCAAACCCAACACTATAGAGATTACTTAAAGTAGGAGGACATTTAAGAGGGCTCAGGGTAGGATTTTACTCCCATACAAAAATCAGACAAATGTGTGAGAATACTTTGGTGACTGTAATTATTTGAACAAGTGCAGTTTGAACTGACTTCCCCCTCTGCCTTCCCACCTTCCTTCCCAACTTATTTTTTTAACTAAGATCAAAACGCTCTTGGTTAAAGGAATTATGTGGTCTTTAGTGTATAAAAAAATTAATTAATCAATATAGAATATATAATGATATATATAATTAAAGATTAGAAGTCATTACTAAAGTAGCAGTTCTGTTCAACTAATCTATTTCTGAAAGCATCTCTACCCTGCATGCACCTAGAAAGGATCAGTGCCTGAAGGCAGTATTGAACTATATTCTTTGAAATGTCTAGTGTTTTGCTGGCAATTTCAAACTCCTCTGTTCTTCAACATTCAGTCACTAAACTATTCTGCTGAAATTATTAAATCCTTTTAATTTAAATTTTCATAAACCACTAGCGGAGAAGTGCACATCCTTAAAGTAACAGGTCTGGCTTCTTGCAGGAAAACTATGGTATTAGTATTGCATTTATGCAGTATTAACTCTCCTTAAGAAAAGAACAAAATAAATTATTTCATTAAGGAGTAAAATGTGGAGGGCAGATGCCTAAAAAAAAAAAATAAATAAAATTCCTTTTGAAACTATATTGGCTTAGGACCACCCAAAATTGAAACAGAAATGGAACAAACTAGTTACTACCTAACTCCTAAAAGACTGAGCATCCAACAGGTATAATGAATCAAGAAGTGGCAGATCTCCTTAGATCAAAATTATTGAAAAAGAAGAAAAATAATTTCCAAGATATATTATATTGGTCCTAAGCAAAAAAGATGACTTTGAAAAAAAGTTGTAATATATTTTAACTTTAATATATACCAAAGAAAATGTTGCAAGTGGTAATGAAGTGTTTTCTTGCAATGCTTTAATCTCACCCAATAACACTGTAATTCTGTTGCTGACAGTACTATAGAGGTAGGACAATAGAAGGATTACTCTACTTAATTTTGTTACATATAGTGTAAAATACATTAATCTATTTCCTCAGTGAAGAAAGAAATTATTTATCCCAAGGAATTATATATTAAATATTCAAAACTAGACCACCCATGCATTTTGGATCAGAAGACTTCAGCATACAACCCATGAACTGCTAAATACTATTGTTCTTCACCAAATACTGAATACCACAAAATATTGTTACATTTCAGATTTTGAATCCAAGAAAATATCTTACAAGAGAAGGAAATTAAAATATAAAATGCCAGTTGCAGACTTCTATGAGGAAGTGGCAGTTTGATATAAAATTTATAAAATACATATGTTTATGTATTATTATGGTTAAACTGGGAAAGAACTTACTTAAAAGCAGAAAAAGCTGTGTAACCTGTAAAAGTAGTCTAAAGAAAAAAGACCTGTTGCGGTCACCAAGTCAGACTGCCCCTACAGAGTCAATTGTTTTTGCTGCTGTGAAAATTGGGCAAGCTGAGTTTCAGCCCTACGTATTTGAGGCAAAATAGTTTATCATGAAAGGAGTCAAGAGGAAAAAGGTGACCAAAGAAAAAGGATAAAAATTGGAGGAATCAACCAAAAAAAAAAAAAAAAGAGAGAGAGAAGTCACAAAGGAAAGATAAATATATAAATAAATAAAAGGAGCATCATTTAAAAGAAATCATTAGGCTTCCTGGAATATGCAGATGTGATATAAAAATTGTTCAAGTATCTTTCGTTTCAATAGTACCTTAATCGTAACAAGGGATTTTATCTATTTTAAACTTGAAGTATGTCAGCTTAAAAGCATGGCTGATAACTAGCTTTACTGATGAGATCTTTATGGACATCATAATTCTATGGCACCCTAAATTTAGTCAAGCTTTCAAATGTTTGTATCACAATTTCATCTGAGCAATATTGCAGTTACCAATCCGCTGTTTACATAACATTCTGTTTTATCAAGAAGCTTTCTTCTCAAATTGTTAACAGATTATTTTAATATTCACCTGTATAAACTGGTAAAAATTTTAGAATCAATTAGCTGAAAATCCTGGATTTTTCCCCGATGTTATCAGTTCATCTGAATGAGATGTTGATGAGATCTGAATTCCCCATCAACAGTCCTGTAACCAACATCAGGTTTATAAATACAAAACAACTAATAGCTCAAAGTACACATGAATTTTAATACATAAAGGTCAAGAACCCACTGAATCTGATATAATTTTTGCAGTAGTTATATTACATCTCGATTACCTAAACTATCCACCAAAACTTGGCCCTAAACAGATCATGCAGCGAAAACAGAAACACGTTCTGACTTTCAATAGTAATTGAATACTAGCTTCCTCTCCACCTGCTGAAAATCTTCCCTGTTTCTCACATAGTTTCATTCACCTTATCTACTGAAACAGAAAAGACAGAACTATAGAAAAAGACTAGGTTGAAAAAAACCTCTACAAACAAAACAAATTTCCAAAAGCCTTATAAAATCAGTTATGATATTGCCAGCTTTGCTAGTAATTTTTCTTTCTGTAAATGGTAGATACTACAACCTGGCCAGCTGATTCATGTGCAGCACAGATGAGTTAGCATTTCAGCTAGTTTCACCCCTTTGGGTGCCGTAGCAAACTTTCCTTAACAGAGCTCCTATACAAGATGCATTTGAAAACCTCCTTATGTTAGCTTAAGCTTGTTATTCACTAGGGTATAAAACCATTTGGAGGACGAATGCACACATGGACACACTGCAAGTGATGTGCATGCTCCCAGGCTCTGGTAATTCCTGTCCCTGAAATGGCTTTTGGGTGCCCTTTGTCCACTCTCCTGCCCTCAAAGATTTTCAATGACTTTGCTGCTTCTTTGTCTTTTTCCAGCTTCTCCAGTATCTTCTGGTTTGGATTTTGACTGATTTCTTCCTTTCTTATGCATTACCAACATTGAGGGATTTTACTAGCAGTGACTAATATAAGATTTAAACTTTACCAGATACCACCTACTGCTGAATTATAAAAAGCAAAGGTGTATAGAACAGCAAGAATTCTCTGGCAAAGTTGCAAGCAAATCTGTACAGTAAAGTTCAATTATTTTCCACAGAAAGAAAAATGGAAAGGCTTAAAAGTGCTGAGCAACATGAAATCTACATTACACACAATGGAATTGCATTTGATTTTCTGAGGAAATGGTTAAAAAGTTTTCAGAAGAATCCATTTATATAACACAACACATCAACATGCAAGTTGTGTAAGTGCCTGTATTCTAAGCAGCTTCTGAAATAAATTTATCTGATTTTTTTGATTTTTGCCTTTCTAAATGTAGCGCACATTCCTAAAAAGAAGCCAAGAGGCAAATCTCCTCCTTCCCTCGAAATAGTAATTGAGCTTAGATTTACATAGGAAAAAAATCACTAGGTTTTTTGTAAAGTTGTTTGGAAATGTACTCCATATGAATGAATAAAGGCCATTCTACTTTTGTCCCCTCAGACCATATGCTTTCTAATAATTCCAGAGAATTAAGAAGAGCTATTATAGTGACTACCATTTATAACTTGCTTCACTTGTATCTTTACTTTCCTAGTGTTCCTGGACAGGGGACAGTGAAAATTCTTAGGAACAGGACCCCTATTAGGCAGAAGTTAAATGTCTTTACCACTTTGGTACATCAGAGGAAAAAGCCCAAACCCATAAACAGAAGTCTATTCTGTCAATGGATGGAATCACAGAGGACCACATAGCAATAACAGTACAGTCTCCATTCTAAGCCAGCCCTGTTCTCAGAGTAACATCTTGGCTCACATCTTAAGCATCATCACAATGATGCTTTAATTTGCAAATTAATGATATTTTCCACACCATGGTAATTTTATGATGCTCTCATTCTCTGTCTCGTACAGTCATGAATGCTTCTCTAGTAACCAATAATAGACAAAAGTAGTAGTTTATTTTTCAAAGAGAGTGAACATAACTTTTTAATTTCTTTTCAATAGAGATAATATGGAAAGTAAGTTGTCCATTGAAATACATGAATACATGTAAATATGCACTTCTGTCTCTGCAAACAACAGCCATGCTGAGTGTTAGTTTGGACTCTTAAATGCTGTAAGTCACAAAAGCATCTACTTGTAACACCTAAATCTTTGATAGATGGCTCAAGAAGCGCAGGTAAATAATCATTGTTCTGGATTCCCTAAATTTTCCTGAAATTCACTCATGATTTGTTAGAAGAAAGAGCTAAACAATACTAAATGAATTCAGAAGCTTATTGCCTCCCTTTAAATAGCTTTTCAGCATTTTAAAATCAGAAACTGACATTCATGACAAAGATGTATTTAAGCCAAGACCATGTACTGGTCTTAAAACCAAAGAGTTTACAGCTCTCTGGAGTAAGGTTTCTTTTATTAGTATTTCTTCCCACTTTAATTGAATTAAAGAAAACCAAAAAAAAGTAACCAACATTATGAAGACCACCAGTGCTGCAAAAAAAGAAAATGTCTCCCAGGGTTTCCAGTTCTCCCCCCTCAGTGTTCTGGAGTCCAGATGTGGAAAGCCCAGTGGAGCTGAAAACATTTTTGGAGGGTGGAGAGAAAGTTTTGATGCTACTGCTGTAGCCTTATTTTACCCAAACCAGACAACTACCTTTTTTCATTAAGATTGAAAAGCCAAACAGCACCACCACCAACCCCACCTTCTGTATATTAGTACTAGAATTATTTTTAATTGAGCCTGGTAAAGCAAAATAAATGCTCTGCAACTTAGCACTTACAAGCAAAGAGGCCTTGCAAGGCTGCTGCCTTAACTCAGAAAATATATAGTCTTTGAAATCCTCTTTGTCCAGTGTGCAAGTAGATTTTTAAGATACGTATTTTTCCTGCTCCTGTATTGAGCAAACATATTGATTTGCTGCAGTGACACCAGGTCACAAGCTATGGAGGAACATTCCCATATCTTATGCAGCTACACCTGGAATATGGTGTTCAGCTAAGTGATGACAAGGGTGGTCAGGGAGATGATGATAAAAGTCTATAAATAGCTTAAAAGGGTGAACTCTAATGAGGAATAAGTATTGTTTTAAGGTGGTCTGAACAAGCTTGATTAGTAGGAACAAAAAGATGGCCTGACACCCAGAGTCAGGCATAAGTTGCTGAATAGGAGCTTGCACATGGTACAAATGCCAGCAGTGCATTTGGGCTTGGCCTTGCATACACCACAGGCATATAATGAATTTACTATTTCAGAAAAATTATTATGGTAGACTTCTAAGTATAGTTAAGCCCTTTGACTCCTAAATTAGGCCCTAAATTCAACAGTCCACCAACAGTATCCACATGTTCAGGGTATTTAGCTACACTAGACAAAGCCCTAGAAACAGAGAAGAATAAATAAACCTGCCCAGAAAGGAGAACAGACACAAACCCTGACAAATGTGTCATACCTCCACTTTCCATGGTTCTGGAACATGCACATGTGACTTGGGAAAGGTCTTTTTAATGAGGGTTAGTTGGAGAAGTTTTTCACACATGACTGAGTACCATTTCAAATTACTGCTCATGCTGGCACAACTAAATCAGGCAAATGACAGAACACCAAAATAGGGAATAGTCAATCTTCTTCCCTCCTATTTAATCTTTATAGTTTCATTATTCTCAAAATGCCCAAATACCTGACATTATAGATTTTTATTGAATTTATTGCTTTTTTAAAATATTATGACCACATCAGTATATTCCCCAAAGATCCAATAGTTCTGTTAAATCTATCTTCTGTTGTCATTCAAATTATTAGTCTATGCTAATTGGAACTGCTGTATTTGTGTGATGCAAAAGCTCCAGTTATGTGATCCTGATATAGCCCTTTCTGAGCTTAAAAAAAAAAAAATCTAGAAAGGAGAAAATAACCACACTTTAGCCAGTCAGAATAGAGTTACTCCTGTAAAAATCATTGTACAACCTGTAGCACTGCATTACTTCCAAAGTCAAGTCCCTAGCCCTGAACCAAGTCACTTCAGTTTCTCTGCGCTGCCCAAGTTAACTGCAAGCATTTCCTGACGCCCAGAGCGCAGGCAGAAAAAGGAAAAACGTCGACTTGAGAAAAGCACAGCTTCCAATCCCCACCCACCAGCTTCAGTCAAAGGGATGACTTCAGTCCCTTTCTTAACTAATCCTGTCACTGTAAAATCCTACAGTCATTCTTCCACACATAAAGGGAAAACGGACTCACTAGGAGGACCTAGACTCTTTCAGCTTGAACTGTTAGCCAATGGTGGAAATGCAAGAATGCTGAAGTTGTGCCTTCAGAGCCAATAGAGTGGATTTGTGTGTCCCACATGACTGTGTTTCCCCTGTCTTTCACATGGGCAGTATTTAGTTCAATTCAGAACTGCAGACAGTATAGCATGCAAAGCAGCAATGGGATGTCTGAGCACAAGTGGCTGACTTCCAGGCGACATCAGGAAGCACATTTGTAATATTTCTCCTGAATTATACTGGGATTCTGCACTCTTGACATCCTCTGACTCTCCTTGTCTCTGCAGAAGGAGACAGTGATCTGCACAGCACAGCAAAACTGTGAGTACGGAGTCTGTTTATTTTTATTTCACCCAGAAAAGCAAATCTCTTAAAATTGTTAAAATGCTGTCTGCAACTGAACCAATGGTTACTTTTTCTTATGAGATGAACAAGTAGCTAAAGTGTTATTCAAATTCAGACAGAATTCTTGCATTCTTCAATTAAAAAAAAAGGAAAAAAAAAAAAGAGAAAAAAAAAGTTATCCTCCAGGGCAGTGCCTGCAGGCACACTGCATGCCACACTGCTTCCTGACATAGCCAGCATGCTGCTTTGTTCATAAAGAAAAACAAAGACAAAAACCCCGACACACGTATGTTGTTCACTTTTATTTGTACTCTGTGTCTAATCAGGCCTGATCTGTCCCCAAGGGGAAAAAAATAAAGGCAAACTTTAAATCAGCCAGCAAGGGCAGCCCAGACTTTCCAGACATCTGACAGTTATTATAATTAGCTATGAAAGACAGCGAAGACACTTTGGGGCAAATGGCTCTTACATTTGGAACAATGAAGTCGAGCAAGGTTCCCATCCCACCCCTTCCACGGGGGGAGGGGGAGAGGCAAGCCAACGGAGGAAAGTGTTAGGAAAGGGTTATGGCTGGACTGAAAAAACACAACTAGTATAATATCTAGACTCACTCGGCACAAGGAGAGGCTTTTTGATAAGCAACTTTACCTCTCAACAACAGCTTGCATTCACTTGGATTCCTGGCAGGGTGGGAAAGGGTGTGGGGTTCTTGGCAGCATAACGTCAGAAGGTCGGGGCGGAAGGGGCAGCGGGGGCAGAAAGAAGAGAATATCTATAGCAAGAGACATTGCAATTGCGTCCCAGAGCTTTGCTGGCCAGATCTCCTTAAGCCCAAGTTGTTTTCTGGGCAAGATTTATGAGTGTTCTCAAACAGAAGCAACAGACAAAGCAGAGCTTTTTTTTTTTTTTTCCTTCCTTCTTCTCAGGAAAAGAAATTGAACCCAAATGGATAACTGTGTAATAAGAAGCACTGATTTGCATTTGTTCTTTTTCTCTGCCCCCACATGTTTATAAGACCTTTAATAAGATTTCCCCCCCTGCGACTGCATGCTTCTTCCAACCCCCCTCCCCTACCAAAAGTTAGATTCTGAAAACTACGATCAGAAAGGAAAAAGCAAAGACAATAGAAATCTGACTCGGTCCTGGCTGGGCTGGATCTCTAATAAAGCATGAAGTAAAAACAGTTTCTAAGTGAAAGAGGAGCAGACTGCTTTAAAAAAATTAAAAAAAAAAAAAAAAAAAAAAAGGAAAAGAAAATAAGTGCAATAAGGAGAAATTGCTGAAAGACTCCAGACGCTACTAATTATGGCTTAAATAAATCTTCCTGGGCAGATGTTTGCTTGCTCCCACTGCAGGAAAAGGAACATTAAAAGAACCTTTTCCTTTTTAAAAATTTTTTAAGAATTTGACATGAATGTTTTATTATTTTTTTTTTAAATACACCATTTTATTCTTTGTCTGCCCTCCTGTTATCTCCCCCTCCCCCAACCGCCGCCCACTGTGAGCTGAGACACCTGAAGGCTAGACACAATGATCAACAGAGCACTGCGCTCGCCTGTCTGGATTCCAGCCAGATTTCCTTTTTTTTTTCCCCTCCACAATCAAGAAGCCTGCACGCAATGCATGGCAAGCCCCTCACTCTGCTATGTGCAGATCAGACAGAAGTCTGAACCGCGTTGCAGAAAGATTAAAGGCAAACACAAGCCTTTCTTCCTTATGTCGGCCAAGCTCGGTTTCAACTTGATTGTGATTTGCAAAAAAATATGAAATAAGAAACTTTGCAAACATGGATATGCACCTTATTGTACAAAACACGTGCATGTGTGCACATATTCTAACACACTGTAAATAGGGGCATCCACTGTTCCCCATTTTACAGTGGTTTATAGTCTAGCTGTACAGTCAATGTAGTATTTTATGTTAAATTCATGCATCACTTACATAATTTGCCATGTAGCTCAAATACTATGAACAGATTTTGTATGTGCACGAATTACACTAAAGGCAAATAGCTGGTGTACACAGACCTACATCTAAAAGGCAGTCAAACTGAAATATTTAAATATATTTGGGTTTAGAGAGATCAGCAAGATCTCCTAGACAGTTTTGTGGCGGTTTTAAACAAGACAGTAGTGAAATGCTTCACAAGTAGATTGTCTTCAAGACGCAGAAGGGGAGTGTGGCAGGGGACTAGCTAGCTGGCCTCACAAGCCTCCTCCGCCTTCCTGTTACCACAGCCCAGAGAAATGCCGACTGGCCCAGTGCCATCGTGCCAGAAAGTTGGTCTTGGGAATGCAGTACTCCCCAAAATAGTTGCTCTCCATTTGGTGTGGCTATGGGTGGGGTTAGCAGAGGCATACAGGAAAAAGGGAGATTCAAAGCATTTATTCTACTTAATTTTTAAATGTATGGTGTGCAGACCTATTTTCTAAAAGTTCTTTGGAACTGCACTGTCTTTTGCTACAAAGTATGGCATGATGCACATGGCAATTATTTTCTGCTTTTCACTATGGATTTTAGGCAAAAATAGACTCAAAAGAAAAAAAACACGTTTTAAACACATGCACATGTATAATGCTTTTAATTTAGTCCCAGAAAGGCTTAAACTATATTTCAGTCACATTAACAGGTATCATAACAGAAAGACAGGCTTTTGTTTTACCTCTTTTAATACTGTTTATAAGCAATATTAAAAAAGGAACCAAGCATAAGTGTCCCATAAATTTACTCTTAGAAAAAACTTCCCTTCCAAATAGCAGCAGAAACATACAAACAAAAGGTTACATGTGGTGGCAACAATATCCACAGGCAAGGTAAATATACTAAAAAAGATTTCAGAGAAATGGATAGAATTAATGTTGCTGCTGTCAAATTTGTATTCATGGATTGTTTGGGGTTTTTTTTAAACAACAGATTTATCACTTTTCTGAAGGAACATTTACATACCTTGTATGGAATATACAAGCAAACTCAGCGCAGTGGTCATGAGAAGTATATACTTGTAAGTTACATGTATATGCATATACACATGTTCACTAGTATTAACATGCTAAATTCCTTTCTACTTTTCCCAGCATATTATGCTTGAAAAACAAAATTTGTCACTTATGTTTCACAAATGTGTTTCAAAATAACGCCTGCAGCTACATTTTGAAGTGCTGACTTTTATTTTCTTAAAGGCAATGGCAATAACCAATCATATATTTTTATCCATTTCCTAAAGACTGAAATCCTATGCAAATCAATTCCTCTAAACTTCAGAAGTGATGTACATACTTCCTTTCATTATAAGGGATTTTCAACTGGCAACTTATTTATTGTTTACCAGTGCATAAGTAATGACTAATCACATAAAAGTTAAGCATTAAACCTGAGCATACGAACACAGGGCCGTTGCTTCCATGTTTAGTGCAACATTCTCCCCTTCTTCCAATAAAGTCTGTTGGGTTCTGTGAATGCTGGGTTCAACAGTTTTGGCTTAAATAAGAGATATAAATGCCCAGGTTTTTTTGCAAATACAATATTATCCTCCAGCAGCTGTTTTCCAGGCACCCAAGATTTGGAGCTATGTGTTTTAGCTTTTTACACAAAAAGTTTATTCATATAAATGTGAAAAATTCTGACCTGTGTTTTTTTTGCTGACTTTCAAATAGTTGATGTTGAAACAAAGCAACCATGGAAGCTTATGCATATTTTTTACATCATTCCTTAAGAAATTTGTCTGTTACAGCTCATCTCTTAGTCTATGGCCTTCAATTGGTTGTGGAAACTCCATGGTGCTACTTGCAGAAACCTCAAGTTCCAATTTCTGTTTTTAAACTCTCCCCTCTTCCCCCATACTTCCCCTCTGTTGCATCTGCTTCTTTGAGCTTTTCCTAGTCTAAGCAGAAGTGTAACTTTTAGTCATAAGAATAAAGAGATCAGTATTACTTCCAAAACTTTCAGAAAACTGGTTGTTTTGCTTATACTTTTACACGGCAGAAGTAATTTTAGAGCCTACCAGAAACAACCTCAGTCTCAATAAGGTACCAGAATCAAATAAGCTCATGTAATTACAGATAGGAACAGAACTGTGCACTGTTTTTTTATAGATAAAAAGCACAGAATGTTTTAATGTAAACAGATTTCTCTGCGATATTTTGCCAAACTGCCGCAAAGCTCAAACTACAGTTGAGCCAAAATGACTTTCGGCATGGTACAGTTAGACCAGATGGCCACGTGTTCTTTTCTTATTTAGATGAGACTTTTCCTTTCAATAACATCTTTCTTCCTGACCTGCTTAAAAATTCCAGCGAATGAAATCAGCACAGGATTTTCAATTCTAATTGACCATGTGCAGAGGAAGGGCCAGTAGAGAAATCAGTAGGGCCATTGTAAGGCACACTGCATCAATCTCCCCTTTGTCCTGAATCTTTTCTAGCATGAGCTAAAATAAAGATTTTTTCATTTCTATTATTTGTACAGACGCAAATCTAGTTGTGTTCAGGGAAAAAAAAAATCATTGCAAGTTCCTTTTTTACAGAGGCATGTAACAAGGAATATGTATGTCTATTACACTCCAGATAAACAGGTACCCAGCATCATTAATAACCATTTAAAAAAAAAAAAAAAAGGCCCAAAGCTCAAGAAAAAGTGAACAAAAGAAGGAAAAGTGTGGGTGCATTAAAGCATGAACTGCTTTGCCTTTTCTAATGAAGTCATAGTCTGAAATAAAAAAATCAGAATTTTTTTTTCACTGTCCAAAATGCACACCCTTAAAGTGCCTGTAATCTTCAATCTATTACTTTGCTTGTATAGATTTTACACAAACACACCAACCACACTATGTGGGATGGTGATCATGGTCTCACTTGTTTCTGTATGATCCACATGTAAAGTACAGATTGTAAATACTGTATATATCACACAGAAACATTATCTACAGAAATACACACACAGATGGCATCATTACAGTCTTACCTTACTATCTTATTTGCATTTAGTGAGATATCTCTGGAGCAATATAACAATATTGAGATTTAACAAGTAGTATATGCTAAAGATGAACAAGGTCTTATCCACGTTTACATAGCTCATGGATAAAGTAAGTGGGAAAAATCAATTAAAAGCAACACAGAGCAAGTTGGGTTGGTTTTGGCTTGGTTTGAGTTGTTTGTTTGTGTTTTGGGCTTTTTGTTTGGGGGGGGGGTTAGTTAGCTTTTTTTTTTCTTTTTACACAAGGAAAAAAATAACAGATTTATTATTCCTGTACTATTTTGAAGAATTCCAGCTACTATTTACAACTTAATTTTGAGTGGCTGATGGTTTCAAATTATCACTGGAAGCCTGAATCAAGAAAGAACCAGACAGCTCTACAAAATAATTTCTGAAATATAATTATGGGAATGCTTTCAATAAGGTAGCCTTCTTCAGTTGAATCAGGTTTTTATAGGAAAAAAAAAAAACAACTAAACAGGTTTTTATTAAAACCATGATCAGTTTTTAAATGTAAGGTGAAAAACAATCCAGGAGAAAATGCAGTGGGTAGCATGGCCTTTGCCCTATGTCAAGTATCCAGTCCAAGTAACATGTGCATGAAGAAACATGCCTGAGAATATAAAACAAAGCACAGACTTTGGAACTGGCCAGGCAGACATGTTAAAAGGTCTGGTTTCAGCTCTCTAGAAAGATGTTTTGTTGCCTTGGGCAAATCATTTAACTGCCTGACTTCTCATCTACATCATATTAGTGCAATTCAAGTTTTGAATTTGTGATTATTATTGCAAGTTTAGCATTGAAATACCACAGCAAAGGGTACTAGAGACACCTCAGATGCTTGAAAAGACTATAAAATCCCAGACAGAACAATAGTATTTTTGTTGCTGTTGTTGGTATTAGTTGGGTTATTTTTGGTGTGGTATTTCTATAACTAGACAAGGTATAAAGACTTTCTCAAAAGGTTCATGTAACTCAGTTCTAGCTCAATTTTCTCAAGTTTTTCCCATGTACTTTAACACTGACTTTTGATTTCCTGATAACAAGCAACAAAACGTCAGAATCAGAATAAGTGGAAGATACTACTCTATCTGTAATGACGCTTTATATTCAACATTAAGGGCTAACACTAAGTCTTGCAAGGCCTAACACTAACAGGCTAACTTCTGTAGAGTAATAGCTTGTTTAACAGACTGTTGCACGGTATCAGTGAGACTAACTGCAGACTGAAGTGCTGCATGGCATGACCAGGAATACCAAACCTGAGCCCTACCTACACATTGACTACCTCCAGTATTTGTGCACTAGGGATCTGATCTTGTTAACAGCGTTGATCATATTCTCACTTCAAAAGCCTGAACGCCACCTACTGAATCATTTCCATGCTCAAAGTTCAGCACATGCGTAAAGCATCGTGTTGAAATAGGTTTTTAATTTCTAGAGAAACCTTTGCTAACAAGAAGTAAATACATTTGTCGGATTATGCCCATTTCGCTGGTGTTCATTATATTACGCTCCCAATTTCACCTTTCTGTTTCTCTTGACAATTCTTCAATTCCCCTCATTGAACAGACTGAGTTAGAAACCCTTGGGCAGCAACTCTAAAAATCACAGGAACAGAGATCAGTAGGCCTGAAATGATGAGATTTCTCAGATTTTGAGGCCGCCGTTTTGTGAATAACTGAAGTGATAACGTCACACAAATAGACCTGTAAACTTTCTTTTCCCTCAATGAGCAAACACAGGGGATCATTGTGCAAAAGAAAGAAAGCAGTTTCTCTGCTGAATGCTTCTATTAAACAATGCTGATGCACAGTACAAAATACATACTCAGACTCTCAGCTACCCTGTGTCAGTGCTGTTCAGGAGTTCTGAAAATTAATTAAGGAAAAGGCAGCGTGGCAGACCTGCTGGTCATCTCAGCAGGTTTGCAGAAGGGGTGGGGTGGTAAGACACAGGAAAAAGGGAAATATCCTCTGTGGAAGTATGGCCTCATAGTGCTTCTCAGAACAAGGAGAGGAAGTCAGCAAAAAGTGCATGGTTACATGCAATTGATGGACTGTATTTCATCAGCCTATTTTTACTGTCAAGGTTCCAGAATACATTAGGACTCTATCCAGTCTCTTAAGCCATTGGATGTGGATGATGGGATCAGATAAAATTATTAAAATCAGCTTGATTTCACGATTTCAGATACTAAGTGTAATAGGCACAAAACAAGCAGTTACACGATAGAAGTACAGACGCATCTTTGTGTTTTACCTCTGCATTTTTCCAGTTTCTAGAACTTGATGAGTTTTGTTTGCTTGGGTTTTTTATTTAACAAACCTCCAAAATGGCAAGCAAGATTATTTTCTTGCAGCATCCTTGTTGAAACTGGTTTCAGTCATCCAAAAAAAAAAAAATCTCAGAAGATATTGTAAAAACAATTTTATGTTGCATCCCATGTGATAATTTACATAAAGTATCCAGTTAAGCAGCTTTAAAAAACCCCAATGCATTTAAGTTGTTTACAGAGTTTGATGACTGCCTTTTTTTTTAGAAATAAAAATCTGATCATTTCCCATAACATCTTATCCATGCAATGAACTTGTGTTACTGTTTTCAAGCTTTATTGTTTAGTTGATGTGAAACCACTTTTGTAAGGGAATAATTTGCATAAAAGAATTTTAAAAGCTGGAGCAGTGTAATGAATGACAACGGTGAAGAAAAGCAGTCCCCAAGGTTGATTAAAAGGCAGAGAAAGGGTTAAAATTTCAGATCTTTATTTAAGAATTAAAAATGAAAGGAGAGTTAAAAATGGAATGGGGGGGGTGGAGAGCTAAGCTGCTGGTGACTTGAGTGTATTTATGGATTACTATGTCTTGAAAAGAAGAAAACCAGAGTTGTAAGATGACCCTGCAGGGGTTGTCTGGACTTTTCACCGAGTGTAAAGTCTGTTTAGTCAGTGACTTAATGCCTAATGCTGACCTTTGCCCTCTTCACTTCTCCCTGCTCCAGGTGCATCATTTTTAGCAAGTGCTTTAACATTATTGGGAAGTTTGTGCAGATTTCACATGCTGCACAGTGCACAGAGCATTTTATACAACATCATCAGTTACACCCACCCAATATCAAGGCTTAGCACATTTTTGTTATCCTAAGTACACAATGACTTGCTTTCTCCATTTTCCCTTATTAGTTATTACTCTATTAAAGTAATGAAACCAAAAGATTCCTTGAAAGCGTATTCGACTGGCATAATTCTATACGACAAGATACAAGATTAAGCTCATGTCACATACTCCCCAGCACCATGAATTACAGCAGGAGTATGCAATGCACGCCAGCAATGCTATTGATCTCTCTAATTCTCTTTGCTATGGAAATGGCAGACAAAATGGGAGACAAAACCAGAACCTGTTGCTACAAAACAGCCAAGGAATTTCCTCCAAAATAAATTTATGGTTTTGTAATTATTCATTATACTGGGTCTGATATAAATTTTAAAGCAAAACAACAGTTTTACAGACTAAAATTAAAAAGAGCAAAACTACACTATGCCTCTATAATTTCAATTATTTATAAAAATAAGAAGTGTAGTAAAATGTATATTAAATATGAGATGCTGTAAATTCTCCAGTTGTCAGTGATGCAGATAACATAAAAGACAGCACATGCATATTTGATGTTTATTCATCCACATCTTAAATTTAGGAGATGGTTGCTAAGATTTCTGAGGGCTTGCAGTTTGACTTTGCTGGGGAGAAAGTATACATAAGTACCATCATCTTTGAGACCATTTCAGGTTTCATGTCATTTCCCAAAAACCTACATGGACATTCCTTGTTACTGTGGCCAAGGAACCCATTTTTCCTATTCATTTCATGCTGCAGGACTGATGGCTTCTTCAGACGTGGACCCAGCATTAAAGATCTGTAAGTTTTCCACTGTATGATACAATGTGCTAAAACGCACTCCGCACAACCACAGTATAAAGCTCACTGGAAATAGAAGACTATCCAGTACTGCACTTTATGATCTATTCCAGCTTAGTATGCCTTAAAAATATTTAGAAATTATGATTTAGACACTTAAAAGCTTTAAGTAGCTGATGTCTCCCACATTCCTTCCTCACTGAGCTATGCTGCAAAATGTTCGTTAAGGTGAGGGAAAAGAACAGAGGAAAAGAAATGGTTTAAGAGGTGAATAGCGGCAGAAGTAGGCACAGGTCAAAGGATCAAAATATTCTGGGAAGTGCCCTGAAACAGTTCTCTTATATTACTTAATTTCATTTATAACATTTGGACTACAAGAGAATAAAGAAAGACCATATAAAGTGTTGCTTATTGCATGACAAACTATTTCTAGAGCTCGGTAGCTTTATCTCAGCACAAAGAATGCTCCTATTCACAGTGCAGCTGCTAAGAACTCATCAACACCCCTTGTTTAAGACTAGGGTATATTAGAAGTCAAAACTTTAAAGCAACCTGAAATGTTATTATTGTAGTAAGCTATGCAACTGGATTTGATTTCTAGCCAGACTGTATCCCTTTGCTCCTGACACTGTTTACAAGGCATATTTAGTGCAGGTGGTACTCTCCTTAATTTCACTGAAGGTCAAGTACACTTGTCATAACTATTTTTTGCACAGCTGAGAATTCAACTACTGTAGACTGAAAACAGACATTGTTTCTGTGAAGGAAACACATAGCACTGAAGAGCTGGACTTGAGATAAACAGAATGAAGTAATTTTTCACACTATTTTCTCCTACTATCTCATCAAGATCATAACTTCTGAGCTTGCTGTGTATCCGCAGAAGCAGCCATTTGGGTACTTACACTTACAAAACTTTAGAATCCTTTGCCTGGAAAAAGTGGTTTCATTTGTCTTGCTTTAGGTGGCTTCTATGAATTTTTTCCAGGACTGCAACCTGAGATTACATTCTTGTAATGTTTGTAAATGACTGATTTTACACTGATTTGCAAGTATAAAATTTAATGAAATTTTAATTAGTCAAATTTCTAGCTTAGAGAAAAAAATAGGTAACGAAAAATTTGAAATCATTTAGTCTTCTGCTATTTTGCAACATCAAAGTCTCATCTTTCAGAGAAGACTCATGTAAAGCTTATTCTCTGTAAATTCTAGACTGATGTTACAATTGTTACACACCATACCAAATCTGCAGAAAAAATAGCATGGTAGAAACACTATACTTGTCTTGATTCATTTGCCCTTAATAATTAACAGTTCTCTTCTACTTGCAATAAGTGCACCTAAAATACAGGAAATTGTCCATGAAGCCTGCTTTTTCTGTTACTACATATTTCCCTTTTCCTACTTACAACTATTCCTAATGCCTTCCCTATTCATTTTACCTTAAGAAAATTAAAGAAAACTATCTTTGAATTGTGCTTGGTTTTAAAGTTTTTGTTCCCATGTTAGTTGAAACAAATCCCTTAAAAAACAACAACAACAAAAAAAAAAAAACACCAACAAACCAAATGCAGGTGTCTCCTGTAATACTACACTACTTCAGTCTTGCATAACACAAATTTTCTTCCAGTATACAACTCCTAATATCTCACAGATATGGAAGAGATTAAATCCTTCCTTCCAGATCTGTGTACTGTCAGAATCAGCGTCCAGGTGTGCTCCAAAGCATCAGTTCACAAAATCCTAAAACTAGAGACAGATTCTTCTGTGAAATCCATTTTCTGGTGAGCTGCTGTTTACCTGTCTCCTCTACCCCCATCCAACCCTTTTCAACCACTCTGCCCTGAATCACTGCATTCTTCTTCAAAGAGTAAGGTGTAAAAAAAATTGGAACTGCCTGCCATAAATATGAACACGTACTCTAGATAGGAAGAGGTGTTTTTCCTGTTTTGTTTTTTTCAGGTTTTTTTTTTACTTAAAAGCATAAATGCAAGTAAAATGCAAATAAAATAATGTCTTCTGCAAAGCACTTAATTTTCAGGGATAGATAAATATTGTTATTCAACTGACACAATGAAATGTAGATTCAAAGTCCTAATCTTTCTTGTTAGTAGAAACCCCAAATAACCAACTTGCAATTTGATTAGTGTCATAGTTTTCCTGCTTGCAAAATTAGAGCCAAGTTTCCTCAAAACACAGAATTGTACAGTAAAGCAAGCATTGTCTCATGAAGTTTCGCTAAGAGAAAACATGGGGTGTCATTATTTCAATTTGTGGGATTGACCCGACGTTTGTTTCTAAACCCAAGCTTCTTCTTTCCTCACTTCATTAGTGACTCATGAACTCTATTTTTTTTTTTACTTGAAATCATTTAAGTTTTATGGTTATTTCATGGTTAAATCCACATTTCAATTCTGCAAATTGTCATTTAAAAAAAGAAAAAAGGAAAAAATCCTCACTAACCATTATTCCCTGCCAGTTTTGTACTTCCATTGGGGGAATCAAGTTTACATAACTTCATTTAGAAAATCATTCATGTGATTATTCTATCAGTACCTGTATTCCAGCTGAATTTTTCAGGGTTAGTGGCAAAATGTTGGTAAATTAAGACCTTCTGCATGAAAAAAAAAAGAAAAAAAAGAAAAAGAAAAAAGACTTGAAATCGATTGGTCATGTTAATGAAGGAAGTAACCTGAGTTACTCAAAAAGCTGACAAAGTTCACGTCCTTTTCAAAGAGGAATTCAGAAGTATTTTTCTGAAAGACTGGTTTAAATTTGTAAAAAACAAATTCCTGAACTTTAATAAAGAAATAGTTCAAAGGAAACAAGGGCAAACACTGAAGTATCAAGTTCATTAATACATCTTGATTGCATAACAGTTTAAGTTGGTTCTACAAGGGAGATGGCAACACACCTGTACCCATGCAGGTCGTGTTGGAGCAACTAGCTCAGGGGATTACATTTAGAATCATCCTATCAAGGCTTCAATGGCTTAGGACTCCACCATGTGTTTCCAGTACACTCCTGGTGGAAGGAGGCTGATGCCTTGCATATGCAGGTTATGAGAATATCAAGGCCATTGAAATTACTTTGCTGAATTCACAAACTATTTGTTGTACTAAGACCTAGCTCTGTACCCTGTTCTCCTCCAGTGCCTCTATCATTACACGGTACTTATGTCCACTCCTTTTCTTCTCTTTGGGATTTATGCAGAACAGACAGCAATAATTTCCTGCTGGATACCCTCAGGATTCACTGCATGTTTTGGACATTGCAAAGGGACAGCAGACAGTCAAAATTTGAGACTTTTATAGAAGAGGGAGCTGTGGCCTTTGGCTACATGATGTTAATGAGCTTCCCGCTCATTTTTTCCTTAGCTCTCTACGACAGGAGGTGGCAAGCATAACGAAAACTAGAATTGTTCATCTCTCTCTGCCAAAGATTTGTCATCCATTATTTTTAAATTTAGAAACTTAACTTGGCTGGCATTTCTTCTACCACACACGTAAAATAAGTGAGGTTAACATAGCATGAAGGAGAAATGTGGGGGAGACGTACTTCTCAATTGTTCTGTTTGAAAATTCATACTTCAGTTGGTGACGAGCAACAGGATTCACTAAAAAAGGCATTCCACACTGAAAGATACTGGGCATTCTTCATTATATGAGAATAATTCTGAATGAAGACCTCCTGTATTGTTTTACATTTCCTTAAGAAGGCCTCAGACTGTACCAGCTGTCTAAACATATTTACAGTCTCTCCAAACTGCTGCAAGCCCACTGCAGCAGAATTTGTGCAAGGGTCAAAGGTAGCATGACTGAAGAGGCTTTCTTTTGGTTTGTTTTTAAGATACAAGATAGCCATGCATTTTCTGCAAACACAGCTACACATACAGCTGGCTCACTATAGAAACATTTGTTAATCTAATTTACAGATAAAACCACTCTGAATTACTACTAACCATTGGGCATACCTTTTTCTTTTTTAATTCAATACTGCTTTCTATATCTTGCATTTAACTGATTTAGTAAAATTTTTTCCCCCAGTGTACTTGCCCAGTTACATTTATTTTTACTTACTCAAGTTTTTTGAGGAGAGAAAACAAAATATTTTGATCCCATAATAAATCCACATCTGAAGCCAGGAAAAGCAGATAAGTACTAAATAAACAATGAAGTATATTTATCACTTGAATCAGTTTCTCAAAGTTTGACAGTTAATATCTTTTCTGAAATTGTATTTGGACAACCCCTCCCCCATCCTCCAGAAAAGACATCTGGCTAGCACTGAATGGAGTTTAGTGTTTGAACATCCCATCTGGTTTCATCATGTTAACACATGATTCCAAGTCATTCAAGAAGTATGAACAATGGATATTGTATTCCATATAGTGCCATGTGGATTTAATCTTAAAAAGATGGTGGCACTGTAGAATCTAACCTTTTAGTTAAAAGTCAAAGCATTTCACATACTGAAAACTTATTTCTCATAGCCTCAGAAACATCTCATATATTATCCTACCCCAAGAACAACAAGCAGACAATGCCTTCCTCACACAGTGCAATTTCCATTCTTGCTTATCATAGTACCTATCTTAATAAATCAAGAACACATTTCCTAAACATGGCAGTGAAAAGCAACATTAAGATATACTTTTTAATAAGACTACTATTTTCATCCTCAAATTACTTCCAAATTGCTTAAAAACATTCTCAGAAGTTTGCTAGGAGTCAAATGGAAGTTGGGCACCTTTGCCTTCCAGAGCTGGCAACTCTACCTTTCACTGAGATTAACAAAATCTATAGTCGCTCTTCAAAAAAAATGCTAAGTAAGCATTTTCTTCAACAGACTGTCACTAATCTGTCTTAATGACGCTGAAAGAACATTTCGTTTCTCTGTCCTCTTGAACAAAAAAAAAATAAAAATCAAATTTCAGTTAATAACATTTCCTATTCAAATATTTATTTTAAATTTATATCTTCATAAGGATTATTGACCCCTTGTGCTGTAAACACTGATCTTAACATATATTTTCTGTATTTAATGAATGACCTCTAGAAGGAGCAAATATTCAATAACTAGCTTGTTAAGAAAAGTTAATACTGATTTCAGACTGAAAGAGAATCATAGGAACTTCAAATGTAGAACAGATATTTTTCTAGCTGTCCTTTAAGCTACCTAATACAATTTAATTGTTTTATTTGAGCACTTGGGAAAACATGGATTTTGTTGGTTAGGGCAAGAAGATGGGGAAAAAAATACAGAGGTTTTGTATGTAGTGGAATGAAGCAGGGCAAACATGCTTGAAAATTTATACACGTGTGATCATGTAGTTTTGCTGAATCTCAGCTCACATTTTATTTTTGGAGTTCGGATTCTAAGAGATTAGATTTCTCAGAAACCACTGAAACTGGACCAGAAAGAGGGACTAGTTTATCCTCAAAATTGAGAAGCCAGAATAAGATCTGTGCAACAAGACATTATAGGTTTGTCTGATGAAAAAGAGACAAAGAATTCTGCAGAGACTGATAAAGAAGACTGAATTACACCATCCAGCTTTTCCTGGACTCTGTTGAAGCCTATCCTTTCTTTAGTGTCACAATAATTACCAGCCAGCTCACAGGGTGAAGTTAGATAAAAATGGGCAAGAAAAGGAAAGTGGATCCCATGACATTAATATTTTCACACCAGCACCAAAATCAAACATATTTAAGAGGCTACTGATGATGCTTAAAAGCTCACTTCGCATTGTCTGGAAAACTTGTTTACTCATTATGTTGCTTCAGTTGACAAAACCTTCTAGACGATCAGGGCTACTGTACTGGGAAACAGAAAGTACAAAGGAGAAAGAAAGTACTCCAGTTTATGCAAGCAAATTAGTTCCTTTTGGGGGGAACTGGATATGTTCATGGCAAAGCTGGGCTGAAGTTTAGCCGTACCACTTGAAGATTTTATTTAAACTTATGGAGACCATATACACTGTTATATAGTGGATTATAAGGATTCAACAGTGCCACCTCTAGCTGATTGCAGCAGGGAGGATACTGAACTCCCTAATTTGTAAGGAACTATAAACTGCAAGACTGGAATAGAGATGACCAAACTTTGCTTTTTTTAACAACATCCCACTGTTCTATCATCTCTAGTGATTGTATCATAAATAAATTAGTGACTATGCTTATTCAGTACCACCTTGGATTTAGAGAGCTGAGAATTGTTCATTTCATTTGGCAATACTTCTATCAACACTTTTCAAGTAATATTGGTGAGTACTCCTTCAGATTTATGCAAGCTATAGCAGACAGCCTGTGTTAGAAAGTCTTGAGAGTCTGTTTGCTTAATTCAAGTACTCTGTCTAGAAAGTCATTGCTTTAGAGTACTCAAAACCTATTCATTCAGTTCCTTCCAGGCACAAAGCCTCCAAAATACACAGCACTTTTCTGCCTGTAATTGACATCAAAAGTATTAGCTACCTCCAGCATTTAGAACACCACAATTACTACAAGCACTTGTCTTGCACTGAATAAAAAGGGAACTGAAAAAAGGGACCTCAGGAAACTGAAGTCCTGAAGTGATTCTGCCTGAATGTACTTTTGAAAGATCTTGTATTTCTGTAGCCTTAAGACATGAAAAGTATGATTTTGCTTGGAAAAAAAATAAAAAATACAAAATTCCTGTCTTCTAGAACTTGGGCAGTTGGTTAAATCTTGATGGCTTCATACAAGCATTTTGTACAGCTTGACTTTTTATAGTGGAAATGCTTGACTTCTCAGACAAAATCTAGTTACAGTTGGTTCTACTCATGGTCAGTTTCACTGAAGATGTAGCAAGAGATATTTGAAGAGGTAATAAGAGTTTCCAAAGGAGATAGTCTAACTTTCAGTAAAGCATTTGAATGAATTCTGTGCTGGCCTAGATAGTCAACACACACTTATTAACAGTAATTTTTAGTTCTTAAATGGAGTAAAGTATTTATTTTCTAGAACTCTGTATTCAATAATCTTGTTCCTAGTTATGATCCTTTAACTTCATAAGAAATGGAAAGCCTTGACAATTCTATTATGCATTAGAGGAGAGGAGTATCTCAGAAGTTTAAGTTTCAGAATTAAGAGAAAACTAAACGGCTTTATTGAATGTATCTGTTCCTGCTGGATATCAACATAGAGCTACCACTATTAACTGAAACTAGCAGGTGGTCTTAACATCAAGTATTGCAAAGGCAGTCTGAGTTCTAACCTGGACCTTAATAATTTGTAATTCATGGCCAGCCTTATGGAAGCTTTCAGTGTGTGATGATCCAAATCACTAAATTCAAACTTAAATCTCTTTTCCCTTCATTAATGCAACTAAGATATTTGTGCACTGCAGAAATTTGATATCTCAGTCTCTCTTTCTTGCTAATACAATCTTATTTTCCACATATAAATGGCAAGCTGCCAGTTAGGAAAGTACACATGCTGTAATGCAAATCAAAATAAGTAGATATGTCTGTATATACTAACTACAACTCAGAGTATTGTCTAGTGCAGCTGGAGTGAGAAACACTCCAAAAAAGCAAATTACAACTCCAGTCTTTATATTATAAGCAAAAGATTTTGTGAGCTAGGGTTACATTCCTCACTGCATCTTATTTCTTGGTTTTAAGTCTTACTTCGTTTTTCTTCCTCTGATTCAAACATTTGAAAATAAAATTGTGTCAGCACTAAAAATATTACAAGGCAATTTATTGAACTATAGAAAAAAGAACAAAATTCTCTTCAACTATTCCACTACCTCTGCAGTTGAGCATTTTAGTTGCTTTTAGCCATATGTAGGACAATTCCAATACAGACGCTGGAATGTCATTAAAATAGTTAATAAACAAAGCCTATTAGTATTCATTGAAGCATCTTTATAAAGCTTTCTTGTCCCCTTCTTAGGGAAGGAAAGAGCAAGCTACTTTTGAAGCCGGTAGGAGACCCAGATTCATCTGGGATCCTGTTCCATATTCAAAATGATATAAACACAAGAAACTCCACTTATTCCCCAATTGTCAGGCTGTGGGAAAGTATATTAAGATTATTACTGTTTATTAATTCTACTATAAAACAAAGGAAATTGAGACCATTTTGGACACTGCTATACAGGAGCAAAAATATAGGCAATTCTATGCATCACACACATCACCCTCAAAACCTAGCAGTAGTAATCTAGATCAGGATACTGATCAAAATATATGAAGTTAACAAAACTAAAAAACAAAAAACAAACCCTATATATTATCTATTTGTATTTACTGTCAAGGTACTGTAAGCATCTTCACCATCTACAAGGTCACCATCTTCACTGAGCCTGCTGAAGTATAAAAATAACAATTTTATTAATCCTCCTCTCTAGTTAAAGAGACTCAGCATAACTGTTTTGTGGGCTCTATAATCTCCACTTGACTGTGCTGCATTCTCCCTTCATGAAATGCTGGCATCTTCTTCTGCCACTCTGTTAAGCATAAGCTGCTTTTCTGTAATTCATACACCACTTCTGTACAGGACTGTTGCCATCTTTCATGTGCAAATGCAACTATATGAAGTGGTAGAAGTTTCAGAAATGGAAAAAAAAACCCTATGTCTTTTAACTTAACAGAAAGTGGCGTTTCATCTTCTAGCCTTGCTAGTGTGCTTGTTAGTAATGTGATGTGTCATGTAGGTTGAAGAAAATTTGTCTGCCTCAAGGATCAAGTGTCACTTCTAACCAAAAATGTGAGAAGATTTCACTTCATGTTTGACTCCTAATTCACAAGCAGTGGAGTTTTTGAATATCAGACTTTGTCAAGCTGAAAAATATTGATTCACAAAGTTAAACTTCATGTGGGTTTGTACCATTTTTAAATAAAACTCCTTCAGAAAACATTTGAGGATTAAAAGGGAATTTATAGTCAAAAACAGAAACATTGACTCCAAAACAGCTACTTTCAATTCAGCAGCAAATTGACTGGTTTAGAAAGATTTCTTCATTCTTCCTAAATTTCACTGAAATCTAACACAGAACTAGTTCTGAACTCTAAAGTTTTGTGGGATGGAAAAAGGGAGTTTTCAGGTTACCTGTGATCTTGAAATTTATCAGTCTGTCAGTTAAAAAAAAAATAATGAATAGTATACAGTGATTCATTTCTATATCTGAAACATTTCACATAAATTTGCAATCTAGCATTCAACAGTTACATGTATTCAGAATCATTACTTTATCTCACCCTCATACAAGCATAACAACATGGCCTCCCACTAAGTTTAGTCTTCAATGTAATGGGCCAGAAATACTTCAGAGTTGCTTGGCATAAGTAACAACCCAAGGCAGAACTAAATACACAATTTGTGGGGAACTTCTACAAGGCATCCTACCTGCAACAGTACCTACTGCATAATTTCCAACTAAAAATTTCTAACTAAAAAGCTTTTAGTCCATTTTGGACAAGTGCAAGTACTTATGCAAACTTTTCAAATTAAATATCCACTAAAACCATTTAATAAAGCCTAAAAATGTCCTAATCAGTCCCTCTAGGTAGTTAATTTTAATAATGGAACTATCACAATCCCATATCCAAATCCACTTATTTAAAAAGAGAATTGCCATTGTTAAGGGGTATGGACATTTCTTTGAGGGAGAACATCAACAACTTTTTGACTGATTAGTGCAATTTTGGGGGAGGAGGAGGGGGGGAAGAGTCAGGTCTGTATTTAACATAATTCTTTTGCTGCCAGAAAACTCTGCCACCACAAAATAGGTGATACCTGGAACAAACCAGGTATGATCAATATCTCAGCCTCTGCTTATGACCAGAGCTAAGCAAATAAGTAGTTGACAAAGGGCAATTGATAATCTTTTCCAGGTCTTTGAAACCTTCACCACAGTATTCTATATAACGAGGTTTAAGAGATACTACTCTTGTGGAAGTGTATCTTCGACAACTATCAGAATTATGGCAGGCTGCAGTAGCAGTACTGTGCTGTTTGGATGTCAGGCATTGCAGGGAACTTGATATAGAGAAAACACCCAGGTTCCACAGAAGTCCAGCAGGATAGCCTAGCTATTACCAGACCCACTGCCTTCTATTTTAAATCTTTTAGAAGTGCTAGGTATGCACCTGACATGGATTTTTATAGAAGGTTCTCTTTGCTCTTTAAGGCAGAAGTATCAGTATAATAATTTAAAAAAATAATCACTAAAAGGATATATAATTACAGATTTAAGAGGAAATATGCTATTAACAGTCAATCAAAGCAACAAAAGGAACACAGAGCAGGTCTCAGTTCACTAAGTACTACTTGTGTTTGCAGAGAGAAATTTTGTCTAGTAACATGCAAAATGCAAAGAGTTATAGCGTTCTGCAATGTCAAAACTCACTGTCATGAGCTACAATGTTTTTGCTGGATATAGATTTAAAACATTTTTTTCTAATTAAAAGAATTAAGATGTACTGTTACCACCTTTTCAATGAACCGATGTCACTACAGCAGGCTATAGTATCTGCAGCAGCAGTAATATTTGCCAGGGTACGTGCTGTTTTCCCACCATCTGAGCAACTTGTGATGGAGGAACAGAACCAAAGGCCAAATTCTTTCAATCAACCAAAACTTAGTGTACAACAATGTATGCCCCCCATAGGCTTTTGTTCCACCCCAAACGATGACTCTATTGCAGGCAAAGAGTGAATTTAAATTCTGGAAGTAAAACAAGATGAAGAAAAAACTGAAAATAGTTTCATATCCTAACTTTCAGGCATGGAATATTTACATGGCAACGTCCATATATGCTATTTTAATTAGTAAAATCAAGGTATTATATACCATACTACTCAAAAGCAAGACTCACTGCATGCATCAAAATATATGACATACTGTGAAGAAAATTCTTTACTAAAAATTCCTTGTTGAATGCTACATTTTATGTAGTTATGAAACAAATTTGTCATATCTGTCCCACTTCCTATACTAACTTCAGTCAAGAAAGAAGTATTCTACAGAGCTTGCTGTTTGTAAGAATGGAAAATTATAATCTATTCAGGAAAAAAAAAAAAACAACAGAAAACCACCAAAAAAAACCACCCCACAAAAAAAACCCAAAAAACAAAACCCAAAAAAACCACCAAAAAACCCCCCAAAAAACCAAAAAATCCAAAACCAACCACAAAACCTAAAACCAAACCACAAAACAGTGGAAGGGGAAAGTATCCCTGACCTTTTTTTTTTATGGCTCCCCATGCTCTGTACTACAGAAAGAAAAAAATTCACTTATTTATCAAGTCACGTATTTAGGTTACCTGGGAGAAATAACACTTCCAAACAGAAGCAGCCTAAACTGGTTATAAAAACCCTTGAAAACATTTAAGCAAAAAGCTCCAAAAATCCAGTTTCATCATCACATAATCACAAAAAGCCTGAGTGTTTAAAGGTGTAAGACCGTCATACACATTGATTTGATGAGTGACATTAAACTAGGACATCAAGAAATAATAACAGCAGCAGGTGTTCCCTTACTGTGTACCAAATAAAGATGCGACTCCTTACTACACCTTGTTACTTCCTCCAACTGACAGTGGTACATGTAAGTTTGAGTCTCTGATGGTTGAAACAGGTATCACAAGAAGTTTTTCTTTTGTTTTTAAACTATTATATATCTAAAGCAAAAGAAGTTCCTTCCAGAATCAGCACTTGGAGTACTGGCATTTTTCTCTTTGTTGGACACTACTGCTGACTATCATGGTAAAAGAGCACAGCGAGCACTCCCAGGACACTGATCCTCCTTAACCCCTTTCTAGGATGTATGACAGGAAGATTTCAGAGAGCCAAGGGCTTTCTCCACTCTATAGCATCATCCAGCTCCTTCTACTGAAGTAAATACAGTGATAAGTGTCAGGCACTTTACTGAAAACAAATTAAAAAAAAAAACCAAACAAACAAGAAATCAAACCAAACCCCAAAACAGTTAATGTTACCAGGTATCTTCTGTTCCATGCTTTATAAACAAAAAAACCAAAAGTTTAAAATGTTTGGGTTTTTTTTAATTGAATCTCTAAAAAGAGGACCTTTGAGTATTAAATGTCTGAACTCGCCTATCTTAATGGCAATCCATGTTTTTTATTACCTACTGGTAGCCCGGGGCACTTTTTGCTTTGCACTGCTTACTGGCAGCCTGAAGAGTTCCTCCACACAGTAGGGTAAACTTTCCAAGGGCATGTTAAAAGTAACATTTAAAATTCTCTAAATCCTAATCCATCTGCATATAATTCCACACATGCACAGTAATTCACATTATTTTCACCTATACAATCATCATTTCATTTAAAAGGAGGATGAGTGGAAATACGTTCTTGGAACTGTGTGCCAAATTTAGATTCTTGCTTGAAAGAAACAAGCAGAGCTTCCCAACTTCTGTGAATTAAAGGGATTTGCAAAAGAATTCCTACCCTGATGAGAAGCAATATAGAAATAAACTCTTAGAATAACAATCTAGAATGTCATTAGAAACTTTAATATTTGAAGTTGAATGCAAATGCATTTTCCTTCACTTTATTCTAGTTCAGATAAGGAGTCTACCACTGAATTAGAAATAAACTTCTCTTCACCCTTGAGTAAATTAGAAAATAACAAATATTTAAAACTGGCACCGAAGGAATCCATCAGGTCCAATCACAAACACACTCAATGAAAAAAATGCTGAAAGTGATCAAAAGTCATGGGAAACAAGAGAAATTGTGTGTTAAAAGGGTGTGCTGTAATCACAGTACGTACAGTTACTTAGAACCTGCTACTTCAACAGAGTGTAAAAAAATAAAACCACATAAAAAGCCTTCATCCTTACAGAATTCACAAAAAACTTCCAATTCCATATAACATAAACAGAAATCCTGGAAACTGCTGGTTATCCAGAGTTTCATTCTGAAACTATGTACCTATAAATTTTAAGATGCTGTTACCAATATCCTGTGCTGTTAAGACTGTAGTTTTCCATATTAGAATCTTTTTAGATTAAACTGGGTCTATATTAGGAACCTTGTCTTACATAATACTATTTACTATGCTTGCTAGTCTCTAAAATATGTATTTAATCAACTCACATGCATTGGTGCACACAGCACCAGTTACATATAATCTGACAATTCAAAGAATTCAAATTGTCCACTAATGGATCACCTTTCTTTCTAAAAGAAGCACTCCTTAGTAATGCAAAATGGACATTGAAAGCTGAATACAAAGATTAGGCTTGACATGAAAATTCCCTCTGGGATGTGTAACTGAAGATACTCAAAATGTTTATTAAAATGTCTTGTATATGGTTTTATTAGAGAATTTTCTTAACTCTAGATCTATTATGTGCAGCATATAAATACCTGATTTTCAAAGGCCCTAAAGAAGTGAAAAAATCCATACAATTTTCTTCTAGGCTTTGCTGTGTAACACAACTTTTTTGTGGTACAGAAAATGCAACTTCTCCACAATAAACTTCCCTCAGAAATTGACTAGCTGTTACAATTCTGAGCTAGGGAAATGACATACCTTATAGTTACCTCAAAAGTGTGCCTTCAACAGTTGTCTTTTTGACTTTTTCCCATTACAATAGTTGTTTGAAGTGACATACAAGATATTTATTTGCAGTAAGAGAACCCAAGCATATGTCAAGTAGCACTATATTCCATAAGCTGTCTTACTAAGAACTGTAAGTCTAGCTGAATACTGGTGTGTGTGATTCAAGGTGACAGAACTCAGTGCTTAGCAGGGAAGGGAAATACACCTAAATAGCAGAAGTCCAATTCTAAACTATGAAAACAATCTCAGGGAGTTGAACAGAAAAAGCCTATGCTTAAAGTTAGGTACCTGTGCTCAAATCTCTCATTTAATCAGTCAACAACAAAATAACACCTGCATGTAGACATTTTAACCTGACAAAATATTGTTAATACTGTGTCTTTTCTTTGTATATAGTCTGTTGCCTTCATAGTATTAGTTACAGTCAGTGGAAAAAAATAGATAAAAGTTATGGAATACAATGTTGGGGTATCATCTTTGAATTTATTGAATTCCCTCCAAAATACCTTATGGATGGACTATTTAGTATTCACTGCCATGCTTCTGTACAGCAACGGCTGTTAATCTTGTAAAATGTACAGAAAAGAAAAAGCATTAGCTCTACAAACAAGCTTATTTTGGCCTATCTTTTCAGTTTTAGTAGACAAGCTGCTGGGCTTTCTACAGGGGTAAAAAAAATTATTCCTGTAGTTAACTGTAAATTAAACAAATAAAGTAGGAATTTAGTGTCTAATGTAGCTAAGAATCAGTGAAACAAATTCACTTTTCTCTTTTCAAGGTCAGCACTAAGGTGACGTGCAGTCAGTATTACACAGTTGTATCATAGTCAACATGCCAGACAATGAACTGTAATTCAACAAGCTCAGGCTTAAGGTACAGCTCAAATACGGAATTAAACACACCTGTGCTTCTGATTAGCGCATTCAGCCATTGCTGCTCCCTAGGAAAACAGCTGCCCCTAGCCACACACAGAAACCTCCTCTTTTTCCTCCTTCTCCAACCTTTCCCCCTGCAGTATAACCTAAAAACCAAAGCAAGTCATAAGTGTGGCAGGCAAGGGCAAGACTGAATTTTTGCCATTGTAATGTGGAGTTGCTGAAATGCCCTTAACAGCTCAGTGAGATAAATAGTGCTGCTCTGGTTTTACACTGGTAGAGATGAGGATCTAACTTCCCTTTTGTTCTTTAACTGATTTTAACAGGAGGAATTAGGATGGGGTAGGGAAGGGTTTCCATCTACTTTCTGAAAAGCTATCTTTGGAGGGAAAATACAATCTCCAGAAAATTAAAGGCTTTTCCTCAAGTTTCCTTTTATTTCTTATCTTACTAAAATACATATATACAGTTTGTTCCAGGAAATGTCTGAAATGCCTTCGGGTAGCTTTTAAATAAACATGAAAATCTCCTTTTCAGTTCCAAGAATTTCCAATAATGACAGGGGAAAAGTTCTTGCAGTATAACACAGATGTAAACAAATGCCAGAATTCACTCTCAATAATTAAAATGTATTATCATTACTTTTGGACTTTCAGTCTACCATCACATAACTGAATTAGACTTGAGCAAAGCTCTAATGCGCTTTCACAGCAGTCTTTTCCTGTACACTAAAACCAACAGACCTCAACTGCATTTCTCAGCTAGGAGCTAATGTTTCTGGGTACATGTTACTGTTGCAGTTTCATTTGTCAGTAAAGCCTTATTTACTTGCTTCCTGTTATTAATAATGGGAAACAGGATCTCTTCAAACTGTAAGAGAGGCTCTTTTAACTCCTGTCTAGACTTCTCAAGACAAAATATTGATGAGCCCTTTAATGTTTGTGCAGAGACACAAACTGAGCAAAAAACCCACATTACCTCAAAACAGCTTAAGACTCCTTATCACACATTCACAAAAAAAAAAAATTCCTTTAAATCATTTTGGCTCACATCTTGTTAGTCACTAAAGTAAGGTTTTCTCTCATAGTTGGATACTTTCTTCATCTGTCACACTGATTAATTAACAGCTCACAGTATGAGCCCTGAGCTTAAATAGCCTACTAAAACCAGGAGAAGAGATCAATGTTAATATTCCATAAAAAGCTGAAGAGGAAAAATGCTTTCTTTAGTATGAAGGGATATGCCTTCTAATAAAAAAAACCCAACTAACTTCTGTTTGGTTACATTTCACAAGAAGATGAAAGCACACAGCCTGCAAAGGAAGATTGCAGCAGAGGATTAGGAAGTGAGTTAGAGAAGACTTTAAATGTTTTAAGTTAAGCTGTTGGTTGGAAACCAAAAGCTCTTGGACACTAGTGAAATATTTTCACTGCTATTAAAAAAAAAAGAAAAGCTAGTTTATCAACACACAATAAACCAGTCTATAAACACAGTACCATTCCTGTACAGGTATATGGGGAAAAGGTATGCAATTACATGAACAGAGCACTGCTAAAACCTTAAACCTAAACCTGACTTTAGCCAAAACATTTGTAGCCCATTCTGTCTCCTCACCCCTCCAAACACACCTTTCCCAGACTGTTATAGTCCAGCAAATATTTCAAGAACTTGATTTTCAACAGCCAGACTTTCAACAGCTACGAGCTCTCCCCCTTTTTTAAGCCCCTCCAGTACTGCTGAGTGGACAAAAATTACAAATGCAAGAAAAGCTGACAAATGAGTGCAAGGCCCCTCCTCTCCAGTGCCTCGACAGTCAGAGCTCCTGCCAAAACATGCCTGAGAGCTAGCGGGGAGACAAAGACACAAAGATTCCATTTTCTCAGGGAAAATACATTCCATGTAGAAACTACCAGGGAAAAGAACAGCACACTGGCATATGTGTTGTTTCAAAAATGGAGCAGGAATGGATGTTTTCAACAAAAAAAAATTTAATCATATTTGATTATTCCGTAAGCTCAAACACTTTAACACAGCTCTTTTTAAACTGCTAAGTGCCACAGGGGGTGGGAGGGGGAAAGCTCCCATAAAGCTGGAAAGACATTTTCAATTATGGAGAACCGTCAGTTCAACATCATCCAAGCACGGCTTGGATGTTCACGGCTGTTGCTCTAAATCATCTCCTGATAATGTTGTAGTATGCATGCAACCAAAACAAAGCAAATCCAGCTTTTTTAGCTCAAATCTGTTTCAGTGTGTTTACTATTAAAAGATTCTTCCCCAGGGTATCATTAATAAAGTTGCAATGAGTTTAAAACCCTGGCACCTAAGCACTTCCATGTTTGCAAGCTTTTCATAGCAAGTTTACTACTTTTGGCTTGTTATGCTATCCTGACTGGCATTCACCACTGAGCTGGAGCAGGACTGCCAGTGAACAAGGAGATCAGCAGCAAGGTGAATGCAGGCAAGCAGAGCAGAAGCAGCAGCAAGACCATGATTTCTCCGGAACTAGTCAGAAAGTTAGGGAAAAGTGCAACTGATAGTGGGAAGATTTGGGATGATTCAGGTTTCTCACTAATTTAAAAATAAAAAGGATATTGACAACAGCAGCCTATGAGATTAAAAACTATCAATTACTTCAAGTGTGATTACAGCCCAGTAATCACAAAGATTAAGGCTCAGTGGCAAAAGTAGCTACTGCTAAAAATAACATGAGCTCCCACTTGACTGGGAATTTGGGAAGGAGAGGTGTAACATGGAGGCTTAGTCATAAAATGCTCCCAGCTCTGATAATTACTGCTCATCAACATGTAACATTCTTACAAGCTCTTTACTTATAATAGCCCTTTTTTCTTTTATGTGTGGCTGCTTTCACATATCTGGTGGCAGACCTGCCAAATTTGGCCAAAGTTTTCCAGTCTTCCAGCAGAAACACTAAAGAAGCATAAATAGAACATAGAAAACATTGCATAGTGAAAATACTAAAAATATGATTGACAGGATTGAGACTGAGGATAAAATGCAACTGCTGAGAGCTCTCTACAACAGGACTCCCAGAGGTTCCCTGCCCTGCAGAGACCACTGCAGGCAATGAGCCCAGCTTTCTGCCATCTCCTCCTCGTCCTATTACCTCCCCTTCAGCCAAGCCACACACTGTGGCACCTTCTCTCGCCCTGCCAGATCCAGGCTGTGAGCACGTGGCTGGTGATTGCTCTGAACCCACATGCTGCCTCACACTCCTGAAGACTGCTCTGATGATAGGCTTAAGAAAGGGTTAGTGATCCTTTGGACTAACTAATAAAACCATTTCAGGAGATCAATACAGGCCATAATATAGGGATTGAGATAATCAAGAACAATATATGAAAAAGAAAGACTGCTGAAAAACACTAATGACATCTGAGGTGAATCTTTTTTGTACAGTCTTTTCCCCATTAGATTTCTTCACATTCTTTGGTTGGTCCCACTATCCTCCCACTTGTTAAGCCTATGCATATTTTCCATGTCTCCATAGCCAGAGTGTATCCAAATGCTGTTTGGTTTTCATTGGTTGGTTGGTTTTGTTTTCTTTTTAAATGCATTTTACCATGCAGCTACCACTCAAGCCCGTCCTCAATATGATGTTCTTGCTGTCACAAAATACTCTCCTCTACTCTGAGAAAATGCCATCCTCTTCATACACAGCTGTTTGCATTTGGTCTCCATTCTCAACCAGACCAAGCCACCATCATATTTTCATTTCATTACTACAACAGGATCCTAAATTTTGGGTCACAACAGAGATGCGGATAAAGTCTGCATCTACCAGTTTGATTCTCTGATACTTCATGCCCCCCCCAATTCTTATGAAATGGTTCCCAACATCCTCCTGTATTCCACCCATTGAAAGTAGAACCGCTGTGCTGTAACACAGAGATCAAGTGATTTTATTGACCGATTTCCAGAAATATTGTAAGAGAAGGAGACTTAATTTTAGGGTCAAACTCTAGAAGGATTACTCATAGCAGAGCTATATTTTAAAAAAAGGAGGAGAAAAGTAACAGAAGGGCTGCAGCTACTGACTAGGTGAGAGATACAGAACAGAAAAAACGTGATTTATGAATAGTTACAAACATGCTTTCTTTTATACAGTTGGTAAACTCATTTTTCAGACTGCCATTACAAAGGAATCTTCTGAGAAAACTCAAGTCACACCAGACTGTAGAAACACTGCAGCAGCTGAAAAATATCATTGCTTGATTTCACATATCTAGTGGCCTGTTCCCTCACTCAGCTAACACTTCCTATTTGAATATTTATAAAGATTAATTAAAGATGACATCCTAAAATTATTTCAATCTATAAAAGGTATTGAAAATGAAATCTTGCATCTTTGCCTAATTTCTGTTGTTACAACCTAGCTCATTTTAATGACCGCATGTCCAGGCAATATGTGGCACAGGGTTTGAAAAGGAAGGAGATTTATATTTTAGTTGGCACTGGTACAGCATAGGCCTTTAGCATAAAATTTATTAGCATTAATGGGCGTTATATAATTAAAGCACTGCACTTTAATTCCCTGAGGGGTGGCAGGGCTTTTTTTTTTTTTTTTTTTTCACATCCTATAACATAGGTAAATAAATGTGAGATTTTTCAAAGCTATTAGAAAAAGTCCAACTTGCACTTTCCTCCATTAAGTCATAATGGAGAAGGTACAGCTAAACAAGATGAATCCGAAATTCTCAAAATGTCTTCTGTGGAACTACTGAAGTTTAATACTACAGAGCAGTGTTTTTAAGTAGATGCTGTGCAATTACAGTATTTTTCAGACCACAAACTCTTCAAAAAGTCATCATTAGATCACTGAAAGGCATAAAATTGAAATTCATTTTAGATTTAATATATACCGTATTTACTTTATACTAAACTTATTTAGATGAGCCCAATCTAACATAGTCACTTCAACAACCAACTGAAATATTTGTTACCTGAGCCCTGGCATTTTCAACCCTGAATGCCAAGAATTTAGAAGGCTTTGGAAATCCCATCTAACCCAATGCACTTCAGGGAGAGGGATTAGTCATTTATGTAGTTCCTCAGGTACTTTTGAACATTGCAGGTTAAGACTGGAACAATTTTCAGAGCTGAAATTTGCAGCTTTTAATCAGGACTGGTGCATGGTACCAATAAATGTCAGAACATTACTGAGACCTGTATTTAAGTATTTAAGTGGGATTACTTTTCTTTAAGACAGAAAATGAATTTAAAACTATATTGTGGAAGAAGATCAATGCACACAGGTTTAATATTTGAGCTTTCAGAGAAGGATCTTATCAACGCTAATCTGCGATACTGAGAAATAAGCCTAGACCTCATTATCTGGTAATTTTTTGTTTGTTTCATGCGTCTGAATAACCTCACAAGAACACCAAACCAGAACAGCATAAGAAAAATATTACAGGCCTATGTATTTATAATGTTTAAATTATTGTAAAATATAAGGCTTATTCACAGTATTGTGCCTCAATTTAATATGCTAAATAATCTAATTTCACTCACAGCTAACTTGAAACATATTTTACCAAAAGAAAAGAATTAGTACAAATAGTACAAAACCTCTCAGACCTTTATAGTGACACTAGCAATTTTTCCTTGGGTAATGTCAAGACCAATTATCGGCTGATCTATTGAGCTTACCCTAAACTATCACACAAAATCATTTATTTCTTTGTCTTCTAGACAAATCACCGCAGAGCTGCAGACCAGCAAAGGAAGTGAACTGAGGGCAATTTGACCAACATCATCTGTGTCAGCTCCCCAGAGGTCGATGAAACATGTTATCAGGTCTCCAAGGTACATCCCAGAGATTAGTTGGTTGTGCCATACAATTAGTAAATAATTAAAACAAGCTGTTTTCTTAATTACATTAAGATACTTGCAGCAGTGAGAACTATTATCTTCTACAGAAGAATGAACCTTCCCCATATTATGTTGTTTATTAGCACCGCACTAACAATGTGCCACCTCCGCCAAATGGTCAGGGAGCATTGTGGTCTCAGGTACAAAGAAAAGATCATTATGAAACTCCACCTGCCTCATTTGTTCAAATCAAGAACTTACTTGATACAAATCACTAGTTGAACAAGAATACTTGAATGCTAGTTTTCATCTCAGGCTTTGTGTATTTTGTGCCAAACCCATAAGCCTTCTTCAGAGGAATCAACAGAACAGTGTAAAGACTGAATCAAACAGATGAGTTTTTAAATGACTAAACTTTTTCTTCCTTTTCACAAGAACAGAACCCCAGGTAAATGATACCTTCTAATACAACACAAGAAATTCTCAATTACAGTAATCATTATTCTAGGCACTATGTGCCATTTTATACTCCCAGCAGGATGTTTTTCATCTCATCAAGAGTTTCCAAGGCTCTTTAGTGTCTCGGTATATGCAAAACATATTTAAGCCCCCCTTCTCCCCAAAAAAATAAATCTGCTAATTAAAAAGCCTAGTCAAGTGGTCAGACAGTCTGGAACTTGAGGATTATAGGTAGGAAGGATGAAATGAAGGCTTGGAAGCTATAATTTCTCTTTCTGCGGTAGCAGTAGAAGCAGCTGTTATAGACCAGGCAAATTAAAGATGCGGCTGACTAAGCCGGCAGTGTGGAAAGAAGACATTGCAAAAACATAATAGCAAGTCATCTGCACCCCACTTTTAAGAAACCAAAAGTGCTGACCATGTCTCTCTCTCTCTCTCTCTCCCCCGTTATTCTTATCTGTCACAAATATCCTCCAGCTGGTATACTTCCAAGCCTTTGCTCACCAGTTCTAATTTCCCACCCCATCTTGGGCAGTTAATAGTAATTCCTAGGACTGCAGACAAGTAGTCCATAGTGGGAGTTGTCAGCAAACAAGAAAAGACACTTCTAAAAGAACAGGTGAAATAACAGAATTGCAGTTCTACTCTTTTTTTTTCCCCCATGAGTGTTGTTCATCAAACATGTAAAAACAATCTTCCCATACCAAACAATATTGACCAGTCCTCGAAAGTAGTTTCTTCTGTCCTGTAAAATCAGCATCTAGATACAGAATGTTTAAAAACCAGACAGAATGCCACCACATTTTTCAGATACATTGATTAAGTGTCTTGTAATTTACTATCTTCAGAAAAAAGCTTCTCTTCAGTTTGTGGTGTGTTTACCCTGAATCTTCTAAAAACATTAAAAAATAATTGTGCCATGAACTAATGAGGCTACGTATTGTTTTCCTTATCAAAAAGTGATGAAGGATCTATGAATTATTGAAAAAAAATCACAAAAAAACCCAAAACAACCAAAAAACAACACTCCAAACCAACTGTTTGTTCCCTCAACAGGTATAGACTTTCTATAAGAAGTAGAACGAGCATTAGTAGCCTTATTTGAATAGCTTTTAGGTCAGTGTTGCAGTCCAAGAATTCACCTCAATTTATATTAGCATAAGCCTATGGACCATTTTTGATCTCAGTTTATGCATCATTAATGATTATCACCCAATCTATTTTCCCTATGTTTATTTGCACTCAAAACTCATAATTTCAGATCTGTGGTAGATATTTCTTTTTTTTTAAGTGTTACCATTTCAGTATTACTTTAACAACTTTGTTAATAATGTTGCCATATTGAAACACTGCATCTGATTTCAGGTATTTGCAAATAATTATTCATTAAATACATCTCAAATCTTTGAGATCCATACCATAAATCATTAACAGACAAAATTGATACAGGCAAAAATAAGCATCCCATTTTAACCAGAAATTTATTTCAGATTGCATGGGGCCTTTATCCAATACCTTTACCTGAAACAAATCAATTGCCAGTTTGCATTTTCATACAAGCCTAAGAATGACAGAACAGCAAAAGAATTCCAAAGGTTAAAACCCATAATCAGTACCGTCTCCCCCGCTGCCCCTCTGTCAGAATGGGTATTTGAGGAGATTCTTTACATTTCCTCCCACACAGTTTCTCTGCTTCATAAGCAGAAGCCAGCTGCTAGTTCTTTCAAGTCTAGCGGTTAGTTGACATTTACCATTAGTTTATGGTTTGCATTCTATCTTAGCAAGGAAAAGAGCTAGAAATCTTCACTCTTTAAAAGTAATTAACTCTTTATATTTCTAATTCTTCCCAAACTGGAGGGTTCTGCAGCCAAGGTTTTTTTAGTGGGACATAAGGAAGGGACAAAAGGACAATGCTGAGCACCAGCACAGTGAGTAAGACCAACAAGCCCTGGCCTTAAGGTTACTATTCTTTCCTCTAGAAAATACCTCATTGCAACTCTTGACCAGCAGTGCTTATTTTGTTATTTACTTCCTTTTCAATCTCAGTCTCTAAAAATGCTGCGCAGAGTGGTCACATTTCTGACTCTACAAGCTGGGCAGCATTATTTAGCAACTGCCATAAGGAGAAAAAGGCCCCCCCACATACACACCTGTGACTCAGTGATTTGAAGGAAAAGATGAGAGAAATGAGGTAAAGGTCCAGAAGGTCTAGAAAACACTTCACTAGAGTAAGGAGAAAATCAAATCCGGCTCAAACCTATACAAAGTAATATATGTCCTGCAGACAAGCCCTGCATTACATACCCATGGAAAAGACTGCTGCTACAGTTCAACTCCTCCTTCCAGACACACACATACACACACAGAGCTATGATACAGCTCTAATGTCCACCTTAGTTTGCAGATAAGCATACTGACACAGGTCTACAAGGTTTTTCTTTCTGAAATTTATCTTGAAAATAAATTCAATTATTAAATGTATATATATGATATTCTGATACACCAAAGTAAAAATAGACATGGCCACTATTTCAACAATGGAATACAATTTCTACAATGATTTTCAGATTACTAGATATTTTGAACTCAATTAAGAAAATATTTAGAGATTGTTCTCCTTTAGGGCAAGCTCATATATGAAGGAATCAGGAAAATAAGTGTTCTGATAAAGAAAATTCCTCCCCAAATTAGGAAGTCAAAAAAGCCATATCTGTAGTTGTTAATAGCCCACTATAACCCCCAGTAAAACTAAGCTCAGACGTCAGTCAGCTGGTAATACTGTTTTTGTTTAAAGAACTTTCACAGAGCAGAAATCCATAGTACATAGCCTTTCATCTGATGATATGAACTAACAAAGAGCTTTAAAAGAGGTAACATTAAGATTGCTGTAGATATGGAAAGTGACTTTGAATGTACAATTACTGGATGGCTCCAAAGTTTATCTAATGTGTTTAGAAGTCATAGAAGAAAGCCATACAATAGCTCAGCACACAGAGTGCCAGAAAACACCATACTATGTTTCTGTAGGTCTAGGTCAGGACATTTGAAGACTTCCATGACTTAATATGATTTTTCTGTCCTAACTCATGGATGACTTATCATCATAATGGTAGTGATAATAGTCATACTGGCTCTCAATAGCTGCAGGAACTCAGTAGTGCAGCTGTTCACTGCACACGTTAGACAGCTTTAAACACTGTAAAATCAGGTCAAAATAAAAAAAAGCAAGGTCCCAAAATTAAGAATTTCAGACAGGTAACTGGAATAAAATGTAGAAACAACCTTTTCTCCATGTCAGCAAGCTGAAAGCATTAAGAGAAAAAGCAGTTTGCAGCAATCCACACACAACAGGCCTTGAGCATTACTTCCTTTTATTGTGTATTGCACTTATGGGGCACTAGGTTTTTCTAAACACTATCTAAAGCACACTTTCAAGTCCAGCCAACAAATATCTCAATGTCACAGCAGCCTTTCAAGAGAAAGTTACAGCTCTGAGGTTTTTAAAGACAGGATGAAATATTTCAAAGAGATCAAATATACCCAATGCTATCTCCTCTTGTTCCCTTGAATTAAGGGAGGAACAGCTTATCTGGATGCAGAATCTAACTAAAAATTCTCTTTTCTAAAGAATAAAGGAGAAAAGCACTAATCATTTAACAAGGTGGAAACCCATCTGGAGGTGGGCAGAAATGTGTGATTCTTTTCTGAATCAAATAATGATTCAGAGACACACCTGAAAACACATTAAGTGATGAACATTAAACATTAAGTACTAAAAAATAAGGTCTATCCTATGGAAGCATGATCCAGCCATCACCTTTCCCCACTGACTGAAGCTTTAAAGCAGACCAAGCATAACCGTGTTCAAGTACATACAAAAATAATCTGCAGTATTTTACCATGCATGCTGACCTTAAGGAAAGACACTTTCCAAATTTCAGTTAGTGTGTACTTCAAAAGAGCTGCTGTGATAATCAACAATAAAATTAAGCTGAAGTTTTGCATGGTTTTGTATCTGAATCTTTCTTTCATTCCTACATCAGACTGATTATTTTTTACTCTTCCACAAAGAGTCAACTTCAGCTTCATGACCAGGATTTCCACCCCCCTCACACTTTTACTCATTAGTTCTGCATTTTGAGCCAGTCCTCACATTTTTAACATTAGTTTTAGGGGTTTTTTTCTAGTTTATTATAGCAAATAAAATGAAATATTAAGTACATATACAAGTGCACAGACAGTAAGATGCTTCTTTGCAAGACTCAGTGGAATAAATGCAAGAGTTTTTCATTGCTCCAAACAGAACTCTTCACCCACAGCTACAGTGCTTTTCTCTCCATACATGTATAATGGTGATTTCACATCACTGCTAAAGGAACACAATCATTATAGCTTTCCTCACTAGAACAGTGAATCTATGCATACTGTTAAAGACTGATTAAAAAAGAATATCTATTTCTCAAAAGTGAGAAAAAAGATTTTGAATTGTTTATTTTTTTTAATCCATTCTCTGTTAAAGAGAGGTATGGCTAAATTATTTCAATTTTCTTTTGGGGAAAGGAGATCATAGTAAAGGAATAAGGAGGAGAAAAGCTAGGCAGTGTGATCACTTTCCAGATAGATAGCAGTCTGATCATTAAGACTTTATACAGCGTATCGGAAACCAGGGTTTCCAGGCCCCTCTCAAACAACAACAGAGCTCTGACATTCCAGAGGCACACCAAATGCACCAGGCTGTCAACCATTCCAGGGCAGCAAGGGGTCTTTTTGCTTCTCTTCACATAAAAGGCCTTCCCAGAAAAAAGTCCAGTGAAAAACACATTTCTTCAAAACATCTTACGTTTTCCCCACAGGGGAAAAGAACTGATTAAATTTTCAACGAAATGAAGCTACAGTTTTGCATACATCTGCAATTGCATGGGAAAACTAACAGAATCAGAAAAAAGCATTCTTTCTCTAAAGTTCTAGTAATACCTTTAATCATATTACAAGCTCAATGCATTACATTAATTTGTTACATTAACACAGTTGGACTTTCAGATCAAACAGGAGAGAGAAGATTGTGATCCAACAAAAAAGCACATTGCAAAAGCACCGCTGTTCAAAACAGGCCAAGTATTTTCTTGTGCTTGAACTCTGACAAATGGGGGTTTCCTTCAAGCAGTTATTAGATGTTTTATCTTCAATTCTGTTACCTTTTCTTCCTTTTTATTGGTAACATTTCATACTGCTTTATTAAATACACTTTGTTCTTATTCCTGTGAATAGCAATTTTCTTAGGACAGTTTTTTGGTATTAGTAATAGTTGTGGTAGGATTTCTTTCTCTCAAGTTTGTTCTTTACAGAAGACCACAAACCTCAGAAGATCACTGTGTGAAAGAAACACACTGGGCCAACCTATCATGTCAGTAGTACACAAAGAACAGCCCAGTTCGGTATTCTTCTACTCTGAAGGAATCTCATGTCAGGTAGTGGAAACTAACTCACTCATTTCTTTACTGATGAATGTTTATCTTTTTTCTCCAACATCTTCCCTTTTAGGAACAATTTACATGTAAAGATTCTGGAAAGATACCTGCTGCTCCCTAAGAGCCACATTAGTTGCAGTCATTCCATCACAATGTGGGGAAAGGGGCGCTTGTTACAGGGTCCCCACAACTCTCCTTTTTCACATACCCAAGTAAACTCAATTATAATTGATGCAGTACAGAAAACCGAAGAGGGCTAATTGAGTTTAAAAGCTATACAGTTGCAGCCTCATTCAGGAAATGCCTCCAGGCATGCTTGAACATTTAGTGATAAACCTAGACAACAAAGCAAAGTGTGTTCCACCCTACCTGCCCAGAAGTAGAGAAGATCCTCTATACTCCTAAACACGTTAGCCCCTCCAGTCTTTCGCCAGCCAAGTAGGATTCTAGTAATACATGAATTATCATCTTCATATTTTTATCCTGAAGGTAGAGCTTGATTTGTAATCTTGATTACAAATTTCTATTGCAGTAATACATCAGCATCATCACCTGGAATCAAGATCAAGGCTCTATTTTGCTACATCTTGTAAAAAAACACAAACAAAACAATCAAGCAAAAGCCCCTCAAAACAAACAAAACACCTTTTTTAAGCTTAATAGATTAAGAAAGTAGAAATAGCCACACAGTTTGGGAACAGAACAGAAATTCACAGGCTTTCCTCTTCTTCCACAAGTGTCAGTTATAGCTAGTAGTCAAAAAGCTTTCTTCCCTTGATTAACTGCTCACTAAGGCATTGAAAATTATTTACATGATCTGTAGTTCTGATTTAAATCAAGATAATCCACAACCAGAATATCTGCAGCATTTAATGGAATAATTACGTGTGAAAGGAATTCAGGATCAGCCCCGACCCAGTCATGAACACATTCAAGAGATTTTAACTCATGCATGTTCAACCATGGTAGAAGATATCCTAAAATACCTCCAGAACTGTACACAATGGATACTACTCAGTTATCGGTCTAATCTGTGTGAAGTAGGTGCACACCACCCTAGCATCTCCAAGTGTTCTTAACTAAATTGTCAGTTAATCCTTGAGATTTTTGGTTTCTTTGTATTAATTTTTCCACTTGTCAGCAACTGATTTTTTTTTCCACTGATTATGTTAAAAGTTCTCAGAGTACAGAAAAGGAGCAGATGCAACATTACTTTAAAGAATTTAATTCTTATTTTGATTCAGTCTTTGAGGTATTATCAGCAATCATGTTGGAGTTAAGAGATCAGTACCCAGTCCATTGCCATGAAGTATATATTGTCTGATCCTGAAGGCAGAAGTTATGCTGATAGAAAAAAAAACCAAAACAAAAAACAAACAAACAAAAACAAAAAACCAAACCACAACAGAATACTGCTTCTGAGCTATTCAAGCTAATATTTTCAAAGCTGTTAATAACTTCACATGGACAAACATATGACCATTTCTGAAATATTTAAAATAATCTTAATTTCAAAGTTCCTTCCATTCTGAAACATCATCTAGTAGTCACACCCTATCCCTTAAGCATTACAAAGAACATTAAGGTCAAGTGAGGGAACGGGATGAAATATGCTGCAAACTTTTCTAGCATTTCTCCTAAATTTCCTACCAGAACATATTGCAACTGAAGATTATGGATATAATATTAAGACATCAGGCTTTTCTTCAAAGTCTGTGACCCATTACAGTTATTAGCAATTTGGTTTGTGAGCACCTGTTACAACCAACATCACTGAGCTCTTCTATAGACTCTTACTGTTCCTTAAGAACACTTTCACTATGTTGAAGGATATTCTAGCATAGGTGATGAACCACTACATAAATTTTAGCTTTCTGTGGGTTTAAAAAACCAGGGGAAAGAATTCTAACCTTCCAGGCCAAGCTTTTGTGACATGGGTGCCAAGAAAGAAACCATTATTTTTCAAAAGTCACAAGCAAACCTGCAAGAATTTTGCAAATAGATAGTGCCCTTCAATGCTACTTTCAGCAATTGACTTATGTAAATTCTACATTTGCAATAGAAGCATATCTCAACATTTTAATCATACATGGAAAGACATGATGGAAATTAAAGAAACAAAATTTAGCCAAAATTCATACTTGTAGGTTGTACATCTGTGTAAATAGTACACAGAAAGCCATGAGCTACTTGTACAGACACACATAGGTCTGTAAAACACTGAATTTGGGAGGTGCAGCATGAAGTCAGAAGCCTCTAGGTATTTTAAGTATTGTGTTGGGTTTTTTTTCAGTAGTGTGTACGCTTTAGGTTGGTTTAATCACTGTGACCAGCCATAGCAAGAAATTCAGTCACGCTAAGCCAAATGATAATGGTTCCATTCAGATAGCAAGGAAAAAAACACACCCCAAAACAAAACACAGAAGGAACCAGAAAAACAAGAATTCTCATTTCTGTTTGCATGATTCCTGTTGCACTGTCAAGCAGAAAGACGTACAAAAGTGAGGTATTAGTACAGCGGCAGGGTAGTGAAAAGAGGAACTAGCAATAAGTGCAGGAAGAGGAAATTAAAGAATTTTTCAATACTTGTACCTCAAGACTCATAATTTTGATACTTATGGCACTTCCAAATAACAGTAAGAAAGAAAATTATCTCTACCAAAAAAAAAAAGCTAGAAGTGGTGCAGTTCCTCGACATACTTGAAGGTTGTTACATTTGCTGTTAGAAGTTGAGAAAACTTAACCTTATGAAATTTGTGACTTTCAGGCACTATTTCTAGTTAAAGTCTTGAACTCTCTGACTAAACTTTATTTAGAGCTACTAAACACTTCTACCCACTCTGTCCCCTGTCAAAACTAAAAATCATTGACTGTAGTAGCCATGCATAGTGGTTTAAGTGAACCCTTATCCCTTTCTGGATATTAGTGAAGAAAAGCAACAGACAACTGCTTTCATTTGGCCAATGCATCTTTTTGCATTTTACTTACAGTCTTCTTCAAAGAGGTAGCTACACATGACAGAAACCAGGTAAAGATATTTTTCAATTAATAACTTCTGCTGAGATACTGCTTAATTAATGCAGTAGCCCTATTCTTCTTTACTTTTCTTTACCTTCAGTAGAAAGTAGATCCATGCCATTTTTCAGCAAAGAAGCAGGCATAATTTGTTTTAAAATGAGAAAAAGAAAAGCATATATACATGCAACAGTTACCACACTTAGTACTTGGGGCTTATACAATAAAGAGACAACTTTTCTGAAGTCCTCTAATTATCTCTTTTACAGCTATCACTACTGTAGCTAAGTTTGTAAGCACTGCATGAATATTTTGAAAGGTGTCCATCAACACAACCAAAATTTGAAACAGCATTTATGTGGTATAGCACTAGACATATATAGAATGAACCAGCTGAAAGAAAAAAAATGCCTAAGTGCAATTTACAAACGGTACATTCCTCTGTTTGCATTCTATCAGTGTAAAGAAATAATGTGACTATTATGGCAGTCTCCTGCTAGAAATAGAAAAGCACTTTAAACAAGTTTCACTTACCTGGCATTTTTTTTTTTTTTCCTTTTTTGAAATGCACGCTTAAAAAAAGCTTTACAATTAACATATTGTGCACATTTTGCAAGGTCCTCAAAAATCAGGAACTGTTTCTGGAAAGACTCCCTCCAATTTAGCATACACTTACAGCATACATTATGCTAAGGTGCATTAAATGTCTGGCTTCTGCAAGGGTACGGAAACATGCTTACCCACAGCTAAACTCAATAAACAAAATAAAGTAAGTTATAATTTTAAATGGGATTAGAAGAGAAAAAAAATAGAGAAAGGGAAGGAACAACAGATCTAAAAGGCAGAGAATGTTACAGCAGTTGAGTGGAAACAAATAAGATATTATAACCAGGATGCAGTCACAGGACTGTGTGTAACTGTGTTACTGCTAAACACCAATAGCTTACACTGAAATTAGTTCTGTGGGCTACTTTAATAAAAGTATAAAGAAGCATATTCAAAAGCCAACAAGCACAAGGAAAACATAGTCATGACTATTCACAATAGCGAATTCTGTACTGAATGCATGAACAGGACATGAGTTAGGCAAAATACAAGCTGCCTCCCTTTGCCTGAGATCTTTGTAGTGACACAAGCTAAGCAATATAAACAGAAAATGTCTGTCCGTGCTAGGAGGAGGGGAAGAAATAAACCACCACCAAAACAAAAACTGCTTTCCTCATGGAAGAATGGTAACTTTGGACAACATTTGGCACAGCAAGTTCAAAGGGCTATTTCATCTGCATTGTAAGTACAGACCCAGAGATTTTAGAGTATTCCTGTCTCCGTGCTATTGCTTTTTGTACCATTAATAGCATTTAAATTATAGACCTGCTGCAGCCACGTAGTCAAAACACCACATCCCCCAATGAGACACTGTATCATAATGTCAGTGTGTCTGTTTTAACTGTTCTTTCATATACTGTACTTCTCATCAATTACCCTTTTTCTCTGCCAAAGAATAGATACAAGAGACAAGTCTATCTTTAGACTTCACTGAAATTTCTTAGTCAGCTGCCATACACTTAATTCATCACATAGCGAAGACTCCTGTTTAGACCAATAAATTTTTTGGGGGAACAAGTAATACAGAGCCAGACAAACATTCATTAAGAATTTAAAATAAAAATATAGGACCCAGTTAGGGAGTCAGATAGAAATCAAGTGCTTTAAAACAAACAAACATCTGAACTAGATCAGGTGAGAGTTCTTTGTTTCTTTGGGTTTCGTTTGGTTTTTTGTTTCTTTGGGTTCTTTTGGGGTTTTTTTGGTTTTGTTTTTGGGTTTTTTGTTGTTGGTTTTTTTTGGGGGGGTGGGTTTATTTGTTTGCTTTTTGTTTTTTTATTTTAAAGTATTTTTAATCTCCACTTTCAGTAAAATACTCCAGATGTCCTGTAACACTGTTTTCCAGAAGCAGGTATATATTGACCTGTACAACATGTAGTTATTCACAATAACAAACATTGATTAAACAACTTTCACATTGACAGCATCTTGAAAAAAATAATTCAAATTTCTAAACAATTGTGTGACAAAGTCTGAGGCATTCCTTTTTCTAAATTATTCTAACAAGGATATTAAACTGGACATATGAAGTCACTAATAGAGCTAGGTACTCAATTCGGATTTCTGGTCTGTGTTTATAAACTGTCTCCATCTCAGAAGACCATGAAAAGCTGTTTCAAGGTTACAAAACTTCTGCAGGGAGGGTCTGCTCCTATAAGTTCTTCCACTGCTTACAGCTGTCAAACAGCCATATCCACTTAGATGGAAGTATTTACCTACTGATGAATTTTCAGGATTCCATAACTACCTATTTCCTGCAATGTAAATTACATGCAGTTAATCAGTTTGAACACTCAAACCCTCAAGTTACAGTTTCAAGGTGTTCACACTAAGAAAAAAACCTAACATTATGAAACTAGTCAGCCAGTTTTATTTGGTATTGGCTTATTTCTGATGCCCTACACAAAATATGAGTGATTTTTGCTTATTGAAGGCATAACCTTAACTCAGAAGAGCTAAATATCAGGAATCCAGGAAGTTTTTTGAGCATATTTAAACTTGCCAGGGCAAATTGATATATTCAGCAGTTCAACTAACCTTTTAGAATTGTTTTTCACCACACGAAGTGGGGCTGGAGTGGAGGAGAGAGGGACATGAGCCTACAATTTTCTTTTGAAATGCTGAAATAATTTTGCTATTTACCTAAAGGAAACCAGTATATTTTAAGAGTGACCTAGCTTCTTTCTTTTATTTCCATCCTCCAATGTAGTCTTTTATTTCCCCCATGCATTCCATGTTATGTTATCCAAATGTCCAATGATTTAGCGTTGGATAACAGAGTATGTAAGCAAAACAAAACTTCCCCCAGCTATTCACCCACCCCTTCTCATGGGCAAACTACTGCAGCAAATATCCATTACAGTACAGGCATTAGAAAAAGTCAGGCACACACAAAGATTAAAAAATACTGGGTGGTTTTGTTGGCTTCTTTGTTTCCAAGTGTCAGTAGTCAAAAAGATACAATTATTCTTCCTGACCTTTAGAACAGAAAGGTCAGAGCATCCTCTGGATATACAAGTTTTTCCTCAAACAGCTGACAAAACCACATAGAAGCAAATTTATTCTTGAGCTGTCTGAAATGTCTTTATCAACGGAAGTGCCTCTGAAGCAGTTCTATCAAGACACATCAATACATACTCAAAATTACTGCAATCAGAGACACTGCTGCACTAAGTGAGGTCAGAAGAGACCTCAGTTCCTCACCTATCCCAGCGTCCTACTCAAACCAGAGCAAGACCTGGCTTTAGCCTGTGCTGTGTGTCTTGCCCCATCAATTTTTAAATATCACCAAGAATGGAGAAACCAGCCTCTGCTGACATGTCAGCGACAATCTGAGGCAAAACCTTAAACATTTATTAACCCTACATACAGGTTTACATCATCAGCTGCTGACTAAAGTGGAAGAACATCTATGTCTTAACTATATCCTTTAACTGTTCTCTATGAATTATTGTCTCCTTTGTAAAGAGAAAAAGCTGCAGTATGTCACATACTACCCCCATAGCAACTCTTGGTAGATACCCTCAATTTAGTTTAGAACACTATGTAAGGGTATATTAAATGACTTCGTAACAATCGCTGAATCTAGCCATGGATGACCCTTTGAAGATACTTTCAGGTTTTGCATTATCTTAATCTAACCACATTCATTAATGCCTTACTAATATTTAGTTCTTTTAAATTGTCATCCACTAGATCTGCCTCAAAGTTTCTTCAGAAGTTCATGCAGTCAGCCTGGACTGGATTCATTCCAAGTACTGATGGCTTGTTCTGAAAAACCCTCCTGGAACTGAAATACCTAGCCTTACCTAAATTCAACTTTAAAAGCCAGCATACAAATCCCCAGTTGTCTTGATTGCCAGCAAAGTAGCAAAGTACCTACCCCTGTACCCTCACTATATATCAAAGTGAATATGACAACACCCCTACCCCAAAACAGTTATTAAAAGAAACTAGATTTGAGGACTTAATTACTTACGAACTTCCGCATAAAGTTTGCCTCCTCTAGTTGGTTCAATAAAGATTTTTATCTCTGGCCTTTAAGGGTAAAAATACTAAGTATTCTTTTTAGACACCTGCTTGAAAAAATATGGGTTTATGTGAAAGATTTAATTCATGCTTGAACACTACATGGCTGTAATTTGCATTTCAGGTACAAGATGAAAGAGCTTACTGGGGAAACACTAGAATACATTCCCCTGTGTTCAAACCTGCTTACATTCAGTCATGTTCAGCGACCAAATTTTTAATTTCCTGATAAAATACCTTTGTGTTTATTTGTTTTAAGTATATCAGACCTATTTGCCTGTTTTCCCCAAGTTAATACCTCACCTTGTTCCATTCTTTGAATTGCATGCAAGGGTAGCACAACTATCTGTAATACCCAATATGTATATTCAAAAATCCAGCCATATATCAATTCCTTACATAGTCAAGTAGCAAGCACCAATATTCAGAGACAAGAGACATGTGATGGGACTGAAGGGAACCATAACATAGAAGCTATGTGTCCACGCTGGGCTTTTCACTGTTTATCATCACCCATGCAAAGGACTATAAAGAAACTTGCAGCAGGGCTACTGTATGTATGTACCTTTCTAAATATTATTGTAAATTTAATTATATGAAAATTAAAAACAAAAGTAAAATTTAAGCTACCACTGTAGAGAGCAGAATGTTTCCGTATCAGTTTAATTATTACTTTTATAATCAAAATATCTGCTACAGACACTCTCTAAAGTTAACATGAATTAACATAACCTGTGACCTATTTTGCTGAGCTCATCCAGACACCTCTTTGCAAGATGCAAAATTTTTAATAAAATTAATTGCACATTTTTAATCATGTACCTGGCAGATAAAACATTATTTATTTTCATCATTATTTGAAAGAAATATTGAAAGCCATACTTCAGGAGGAAAGAAATCAAAACCAACTTCAAACAACTTCCCAAACGCATAAAAACATCTATGCCTGCATATTGGTCCTGGCAAAAACACCTCTATTGCCTAACCTAGGACAAGCTTTCCAAGTCCTTCCCCCCCAAACTTAAGAAAACCAGGAAAAAATGTGAATACAGTATGATGAAAAAGACAAATATAAACAGAATTACACCTCAAGAAAATATCCATGACAACTTTAACAAGAAATTATATAAACAGTGCACTACATTATCTTCAGTTTATCATTACCAACTCGTCAGAAGTCACAGACACATAACCCCTTGTGACGCAATCTACATTGCCACAGCTCACAACAGAAGGATATCTCCTGAGGTGATTATTTCCCTTTTTTACTTCTTGCAGTGTATTCCTGCAACATATTTCTGTGTTCTGTCATTAAAGTCCAGCTGGAAGCATGCTTCTGTTGCCAACTACTATTCCTCCATAAACTACTCTTCCCCCATGAAGTGAAGATGTAGGACAGTACTGCAAGTGGCAGAAGAAGCAGGGAAGGTGAAGGGAAGAAATACACAATCAGAACCAGTAGCTGTACCAGACCTGTATTAGGCAGCATCCATCTTAGTCATAGCAGCTCTTCAACTGCACCTCATCATAAGCTATTGCACACCACACCTCTTACAAGAATAGGCATGTTTTCCATGCTTCTGCATTCATTTTACATAAGCAACATTTGTTCTCCTTCATTTTCTCAAATTAACCACTGAAAAATCAAATGCAAGACAAGATTCATACTATAGTACATTTTTACAATTAATTTTTCCAAGTATCCCCAAAGGCAATTACAGAGAATTGGATTACGTTCAGCTACCTGATCTTCTGAATAAAAAGCAAAAAACAATATCAGCAAAAAGTTCCTAAAGCAGCCTAACAAGATACTTAAGCAGGTGAACATGGATAAGGTAGCTCAAAACAGTTAACTACATCCAAAGTCAATTAAAAGGAAAATCCCTTCTTAAAAAGTTCCCATTTGAAAAGGAACCCCTACACACTTTTTAAGACGGAATCTAGCTGGCATACTCAGAGCACAAAAAACTGCCTGGCACATTTTGAAGTTTGACTTCGTAGATAAGCAAGGCTTAAGACTCCCATACAGTGAAGGTCAATCATAACATTATCAAAATTAAGGTTATCAAACCCCCTCCTTTTTTTTTTTTTTAAACACACAGAAAAGAATTTGCCTTGAAGGTGACATGTAGCTCACACTAATAATTCTCTACATTAACTTTTTAAAATGAGATCACTCAGAGCTGGTTCCCATCATTTTAACTGCAGAAAAGAACTTGTGATGTACAAGACTTACATTTTCATCTGGGCCATTCAACTACTTGCTGGCTGAGTAATAAATAGAAATAAACTCTACAGTTTAATACATAATGAATATTATTTTCTTTTGTCTTCTCAGGTTTACTTTCAGTGTGGTATAGCTAAAAGTTAATTTGTATTCTAAAAACCTTCCTCAGACTCTGAAATTCATATGGTAACATTTTCAGTTATCAAAGTCACATGCATAAATACTGGGTTCATACACTAAATTTCCAGAATTAGCAGCCAAAGCTGAACCTTTTGATAATGGAAACAGACTTTGTGGCTCTGGCTTACCTGTTAAATCTCTTCCTGAAGAGCTATCAAACGGGAGAAGATACATCCTGCATAGAGATTTCCTGGCTGTGCTGTGTTACACATCATACAGGAGCTGTCACTTCAGTAGAAGGAACAATATCATTAGAGCCTAGGAAGAAAGCAGAACATCCAGCAAACAATGTATCAGCCTTTTAGTTAAAGATAAGAGCAGTCAACCAAAACCCACAATCATGACATCCATTTCCTAATAGTGGGAAGGGCAGAAAAATAAAGAGAAGCCCTAAAGATAGATTAAGGCAACCAAAGGACCAAAGTCACAGAAATAATAAATGTTGAAGTTATCTTCCAAGGGTCTATACCAAAATATCCAAAGATTTATATCTAGGCAGCTATGCAATATATTAATATACATATTGCTTAAAAAACTGTGGATGTAAAAGGACTCTCAGAAGTTCACAGGTCAAAAAGAATGCTTCTCAAACAGGTGGGGGAATAGTTAGAGTCACAGGCCTGGAACAGCATCCTTGAACCTTGGGATTTAATGTTGCTGCCAGTACAGCAATATGACCAAGAGCTGTCTCTTGGCAGTGAAAATACTCCTATCCTGACTGACAAGGTCACAGGCATTTTTACTGCCTCCCTCTCATGTAATAGCTTAGCACCTGGTATGGTATGGAAGACCTGGATTCAAATTCCAACTTTACCGATGGGATTTTGAATACAATCCTCCCCGCCTAGTTGCAACAAGATATCCTAATTGAGAGATGTTCTCAAACGTCTCCTCAATAAGCTTTCACAATTTGCAAAGAGCAAATAAATATTCAAATGGCAATAGAGAATATGCTCAGCCACAGCTTGTTAATTGAGATACCAACTTCCCTTGTCTTTAGGATTTGCTCCAATGGCTGCTCACAGAAGCAGAAAGCACAGAGGAAGTGAACCACCTGCTTCTTCAGCCTGTTGTGCAAGACATGCTGAAATAAGGCCAACTTGGCCTAAGCATTTGGTTATTGGGGGCTTTGGGCACTTCCACAGTGAGATAAGCACTGAATAAAATCTTTTGAAGATTCATATTTTTAATGGAGGTACTATGTGCTACTTAAGCACCTAAGCCAGCTGTGCAACACATTTAAGCAAAATGATGCAGCTTGATCTCATTTACACTACGCTAATTTTGCAATGATTGGTTTAAATGCGTACTAAAAATTATTTGCATATTGAAAGGGCGATTGTAAAATTCATTCTATTCTTTCTTATACAATCAAATGGCTCTTAGTATTTCTGGGAAGGTCCCTGGATTCTACAAAAACTGGAAACACCATGAAGATGCATTTCAATTCTGAAAGGCTTTGTTTGCACATTAGCTTCAGCATTATTTTTTCCAAGTTTAAACATTATACCATTTTAATTTTCAGTGTGCCAATTCTGTACAGGCATCATGTGGATGGTGAAAGCTGGAGGTAGCTAAACTGCTTTACAGGTATTCTCCTGGCTGGCAGCCTGTGCATGTCCAAGGCAGTTTAATATTGATGCTTAGACTGATTGGCAGCAAAGCACTTTGTTTAAAATAGAAGATTTTCTAAATCGACTAAACTGAAGTCTTGGCAAGCAAAGAACTCAATGACAAATACACAGTAGCTGCACATCAAAGCATTCCATGCAATATAAGACGCCAAAAGGAAACAAAATAGGGCCTTGCTACCACTTGAGACTAGAGACCAGTTTAACTTCTTAACCATGCAGCATAGCAAGACATTTGTTATATAACTGCAGCTTCAGATGGTGTTTTTAAATCCTGCCATCTTTTCTCTGAAGAACAGATTAGACTTCTACAGACTCTGAGAGACAGGGAGTGGAGCCAGCAGCAATATTTAGCACAGAATGACTGATTTCTGGCACCACCTAGCTTCTCTGCATCGGGAATCTGGCAGCCTGGTAGATGCTTTTCAAAGATGCTGATTGAATAGTTGATACTAGTGCTGCAGAAAGCACAAGAATGAGAATAAGTCCTAAGTGGCAGCACTACATTACTCCCTCCCCACACACCTTTTTCTTCGTGTTTTCCTTTAAAAACATAATAAAAAAAGTAGTGATAAAAAAACCCAACCTGGGCTGAATGCCAAAGTCAAGAAAATGCAGACCCTGTTCATCATTCAGATTCTGACTATGCATCTCTGACAAATATCTATAACAAATACCAAACATGTCAGGCACAAAGAAGCCTGCAGAAGGACTGTTAATTTTCATGAGACATTGTATAATCTGTGAAGTACAGATTTTTTTAACAATAAAACTATCCTTATTTCCACTCAGAACTGTAAAATTCCAATGAGTCAGTGTAATTAGAAAAATAGTGAATTTATACTCATTCATTACACTTAAGGAATTCTGAACTATAGAAACTCCAGTTCATCAACTACCTTCCAGTGCTGTAGGGAAAGCTGCTGACAGTTTGAGAATCACAGCCATGTTTTGCTGCTGAATGCCAAAATGGAATCACTGAGATGCACGAACTTTGACTGCTCGTGCACTGTAAAGTTTACAAGAATCATATTTACTCATCAGCATAAAAAGATGTTTACAGACTTGCACCTTGGGAAAGCAAAAAGACAGACAAAAAAGGCTGGTTTATGTCCTCAGTAGAGAAGTAAAAGAGGAAAAAGGTTAAAAAAACCCCATCTTTGGACTATAGGAGGCAAGCAAGCTTGCCCTCTCTAATTTGTAATGTTTTTTCTTCTCCAGTTTGCACAGTTAAACTATTCATTTGTCTGAAATCACCTGAAACATGCCTCAGGAGCTAATCCCTTCACATTTGATTTACTCAGCATAGGCCCAATCAAAGCAATGATTCTCAAACGCGTGACCAACCCAATCCACTTTCTCATTTACTTAGTCTTTTCAACTACATGTGTGCACAGCTACTGAAATAGAAAGTTAGCTACATTTACACACAACTAATACATAGGAGTTTCCTAATGGAAAGAATGGAACATAGTTATATGCTTTTTCCTGAAAAGTGATCCTTAAAGCAACATTTCTCTGCCTTTCCTTGAGCGCCTTGACATAACATACTCAGTCTGTGTAGACCCGTTTTTTTCAGTAAGGAGGTTTAGGTTTATTCTGCTGTTGATTTATTCATGATCTGCCTTCTCATTTTGTGTTTTCATCCAATAACTGAAGTGTAAATACAAGGCAGACATTGTTGCCTATTTGTTTTAATTGTATTGCAAAGGTGTTTTGCTTGTTTGTTTCTAAAGAAGAGTCTTACATTCTCTTTTCACTCCAGGTATTTATGTTTCTTTAGACTACATATTTTCCACTTCTTTTGATTATACAAGACTACGAAGGACCATATATTTTCTACGGCAAAGGGGCAGCTGGTACCTGAATATTAGCAAGTCAGTATTTGGTGGGACATGAATGAAAGTGTCCAAGTAGGAAGGGATTTCAAGATTTAGATCTGAGTAAGAATTCAGATGGTCACAATTTGAACTGCAGGCAGAATTCCAAAACGAAGTTTGAAGCTACTGTCAAGAGTTAACACCTGTTATCTGAAGACACATTAAGCTCATTGAACAGTTATAGATAAAAATGGAAGAGCAAGTAAAACAAAATTAGGTAACAAGAGCAAACCAGAGAACTTTCAAAAAAAAGGAAGTGGAAAATTGAGACATCTGTCAACAGCCTATAACTTGGATGTCTGTTAATGGTTTTATATTCAGTTATGTTACTCAACTGTAATTCCTACAAAGTGTGAGTGCCTACATAGTTTGGATAAGCCACAGATACTAAACCTAAACCAATCTTAGGCTACTGCATAGTCTTCAAAGATACACTGCATTGAATTTAATGCACTTCTGTAACACACTTGCACTCTGATTGTGCTTTTCAGTGATGGACAAAAACCACAGGAATTTTTAGCAGAAATGCCACTAATTGTCAAGGGAGGGGATCTTTCAAAATTCCTTGGTCCTCTTGAAGATCCCTGCATGCAGTTTCAGGGTAACATACTGGCATATAGTTTCCTAGAAAATAGTAAAGAACTTGCATTAAGTGCTTCTCACTTTCTGTTTCCTGGTCAGCTCTTATGAACAGCTATCCTGAAGCAGAGTGACTTGCACATGTGTAAACACACACACACACGCTTTTGGCTACCTATGTGCAACCATTTGTTTTAGTGGCAGCATGCCCAATCTGAAGTTTCTTGCCCTATAGCTCAATAATCTTTGTTTGAAGATATTATGGCATTGCTCATGTCCTCTTTCTAGAGAATAGCTCTGCTGTTCTCTTCCACATGAAATTAGATTTCCTGGTACTCACATATGCAAACCTTTTCCCCTCTCCCCTCCCCCCCCCCCCAAAAAAAAGCCATATGTGACCTTCCTCTCTCTTGTATTCTCATATCAATAAAAATATTAAATATAGGAAAAAAAATTGGAGGGGAGACAGACTGACAACCCATATCTACCAAGTACTGGGTTTATGTAAATATTTTCAGAAGATGCTTATATTATGCAGATAATCCAGTATAATCATAAAAAGTTGAATGATTCTGATCCTAACCTTCAGGTACTCAAAATAGGTGCTTGAATGTAAGCATTGGAAAGAAGGCAAAGAACAGAAGAGAGAGGAAAAAGTGTTAAAAGTGTTATAGGACTGGGGTAGTGCCACCTTTATTTTATATTCAGGAGGAGTTTGTCATGACTACAGTAGCCCACTCCCTTTTTGTACTGAATAATCCCCAGCATTTCTGTATTAGCAAATCTCAGATACACATATTGAAGACTTAATTTTCTAATCTTGCAAGTGTGGACAGAGAAAAGGCAGGGCAGAGCAAGAAATACCAATAAGCTTTCTCTCCCTTTTGCTCTCATGTTGCTGAACATTACTCCTTTTTGTCCAAATACTTGAACTCGCTGCTTCTGCAATAAGGACTGAAAGATAGACAACCGATTTACATATGCATGATGTTACTTTATAATTTGAAAGAATATTTTATATGTATATTTTTCCAACAGCAGGGGTGAAATTGCAGTTCCAGAGAAAAAAAGTGACCAGGATTTGTCACTCTTATTGCCTTATTAAATGGATTTTATATATTAGGAAAGAAACCAGATCTCAAACAACTGTTTTTCAATTTCCTTCCAGTTTTTGTCCTATGAAAGGTGGGGCAAAATTCTAAGTATTTTAGTTCTCCTTTATTCTCTTTCCTCACTTCATTGTGTCTTACATTTTATTAGCAGCACTGTGAACAGCATATGACAGTAATAATGAGCTCTTATGCAAGACACTCAGACTAGACCCTCGTATAGTAATTAAGCATGATCCACATTTCACAACAAGAAAAATAAGTTCCAGAGACATGAACAGACTAGTTAAATCCTTTCTTTGGTCATATTATATTATTCCTTCCTTCCAAATTCATGAGTTTATTTCTTCCTCAGTCTCATTCTGTCTCCCACAGCCTAAGGGACAGCATTCAGAACCTTAAACCATGGGACCAGCAAGATTAGAACATATTCGTCCCCAGTCCAAGTGCAGTGCCTTGTTCAGGCAACTGTGCTGCCTGCTAGTTACCAGGTTGAATTGAAAACAAAAGTTATATTAAAAGACAGCAGGATCATTATTTCCCCCTTCTGCCTACCTCCTCAAGTGCCTGAGGTTATTTTCCACAACAAAAATGAAAGCCCTTCTTGGAAGTGTTCTTGTGCTAAACAGCAGTGGTTAATTTCTTGCAACTAATTAGTTATTCAAGTGAAAGTATAATGATCCTCCAACACGATTGAAAGTGCTTCAACTGAGTTTCCTGCTAACAGCATACTTCTAGGAAGATGCAATAAATCAGCAGGGTTATGGAAATCTTTAAACAAAGCAAGTCTATGACAGGAACCCATTAAAGATACAGCCATGTAATATTTATGTACCTAGCTGACTTGTGCTTTTAACCTAGCACTTTCAGCTGTATCTTTTTAGCACCTGGGTCATATTCACTATGAATGAAATTCACCCTATCTGCTAAAAGCCAACATAATGTCTCCACATTACGCATTTGGAGTAGAGTTACCACAAGACTTAAAGCAATGGAACCTTCCCACCAAATGGAATTTCATCCAGATTTTTCTAAAGAAAAGTGCAAGCAGAACACCTTTAAGCAGCACAGAAATTTTAATGTGAGCCTCAAACTGCCCTGTTAATGTTTAGCAAGAAATATCTGTAGGTACCCTAAATAAAGGGTCTCTAAATCCAAGAATACACCAATGCAGAAACAAAACTTCTCAAAATAACCAGACACCCATGACTGTTCACATCACAATTTGTTGATTAGGAGTGGTTACTGAGGTGGTAATAGCAGATCTTTAGAGATTCTTAGAGAAGGTACATGCTGCATAAAATGCTATCCACTTACTCCAAAAATACGAATTCATTTCAGGTTGGATATTTAAATGCATTAGGTACTACTGCGGAAAGACTAGACCCAGTGGTGCCTTTTTTATTTTGCTTGAGCTTTTTGGATGTTACAGATGTACAAATCTGATCCCTTTAAATCTGTGAGTCAAAGACATTTCTCTGTTTTCCATCATATTAATTTATATCTGCATGCATGTTTGTATGTATTTTTAAAACACACATGAAGCAAAGGGAAGGGTTTAATAATCACCACTTTTGCTCTACGTGCTTTCCCTCATTCCATTCATTTATTTACATTATTGTGAATGTCTCAGTCAGTTTTCCTACAGCTTTGGGATACACAATATGAACTCATAAACCAGACTCAGTAGAGGTCCCAATCATTACTTCTTGGCCTACTCTTCCTTACTGCAGCAAATTGCTGTAAAAAGGGAATCCCCACTGCTGTGGGGCTGGAAAAGAGAAACTTCAGAGAGAGATGTAGGAACTACACTTTCCAGGAACCCTGGAAGAAGCAAGAGGTTTATAAGTTAACAAGAGAAAGGGACTGAAGGACAGGGAAAAGATAACCAAACATCACACCCCCTTCCCAATAAAACCACCTTTACTCTCATCATAGGTTTTTGGGCCAATGACCACTTTCAACTCACACTTTCTGCTGGAAAAATAAATTAGGTGTCCAGATTAGTTTTGCCAGTAGAAAGCTTAAAGCGGTCACTGGAGTACAAAGAGCTTTTCAAAGGGAAGCTGAGCTCAACAAGGACAAGGAAGAGGATGTTGAGAGCACCACAAAAAAGTGCAGGCAGATTAAAAACATTAAGGGTGCACCATTTTCAAAGAATAAATACATGGCCATAAGGCTTTTATAACAGTTCCTACAATCTTGTATCTATCTGTTGCAGGCTATTTTTCTTTAGATTAATATATATTATTTAAAGATAACTTTGCCAGGGCAGAAAATAAGGAGTTCATGTTTGTCTTTATAAAGAAAAAAAGACCACAACAGAAATTGATAAAAGAACTAGGCATTTTCTCCCTGAATGAACAGGATTATGCTTCTCATCTATGCTGTAAAACATTGGATCCAGGACAAGCAGTTGTACTGCAATGGGGTTTGCTATGCTAAATATTTAAACTGTGTGCCCAGTCCCTTCAAAGTCTGAGCTTATTCTCTCTTCAGAGCTTTGTGGGGTTGAGTCAATAGAGTATTTGTTTTGAATGGCTGTTCCTAGATAACAGTAACAAAAATGAAAAACTTGTTTACATCATTTAACATGTCTAAAAGCTTAGCTCAGGACACTAAAGAAAAAAAACCCAAGCAAGCAGAAAACTGCAATTCTTTAGAATGGTCTCTGCTATTGAAAATAAGTTACACCGGCAAAAAGAATGTTTTGCCAACACTGAAAAAAAACCAGTCTTGTTTTTTAACTGGAGCAAAAACTGGCATAAAGAGATTTCAAGGAATTTCCTCTTCTCCCTGAAGATATCCATAAGCTTTTCTACTACCCCAGAGTGCACACTGTAGTGATTGCAAGATGGGTTCTAAGCAGTAGCCTTTATCGGAGCACATAGAACATGTGATGGAGAGTCAAAACAAAGCAAATCAGGCAATTCCACCAATCTTATGAAAACTTCTTCCTCCATTTGAGTAGTACCTTCAGATCTAATAAATATTAGATCAGCCATTTAGAAAGTACCCATCGGCTAGTTTCTTAACTTGTATTAATACATCTTCAGATTTCACCAGCATTTATACACAGACACCCATGGACTATCCAGCATTCTCAAAATGCATTCGTGGTTCCAACTTCTGTAAAGTATGGCGATATTTTTAGGAACAAAGAGGAGGCATAATCTGTCATCTGTTTCATTACACATGAAAAATAATGTTAACAACAAATAGATTCGCATGCAGAAATTTCAGAAAGGAAAAAGGTAAGAATGCCAAAATACAATTAGAGCAAAGGAGATAATGCAAACAGGCAATGATTTACCATCCTTGCATTTTCAGAATCACAGTTCTAGCTGAATGCTGCCCACCCTCATTTAGTATCTGTTATTGTGCAATAAGCACAATATTTGAAAAACATATATCTTCATATTTACATGCTGCCTAGAAACCTCCTGATACTTAATCTGGAAGCAGACAGAACTCAAAGTGCCTCTTTCCCAGCAAGGACGTGATTTCCCCTCTAAGGGCCTGGGGCAGTGTGCCTCAAATGCTAATAGCTTGGATTGTGTGCAATAGCCCTATATTGTTTATATAGCACTTCACATGTTCAAAGCACTATGAGATATCAGCCATCACTACATTTTTATGGGGCTGTAAGTATTACCCACTAAACATTACAGTTCAGATTACTTGCTCTTGATCAAAAGAAACTTTGTGCAGCCGGACCATAATTATTTGAGTTTGGCAATTCTTGCAGTCCGTTCCTATGGTGACTCAGAAAGAAGAAGGGGTGGGATATTGAAGCCATTTGCTACTGCACTCTGCTTCGGCGGTGATATGAAGACACATACAGAATCCCCAAGGTATCTTGTGCTCAAGCAGCATCTTTTCTGGTAACTTCCAAAAAATAGTTTTAGAAACTCAAAAGCACAAATTAACATATGTTAAAAGCCCCCAAGCATGTTTTTCTGAATACATGTATTTCATATGGTCACTGTGAAGAACATATAAGACAACATACACATTGCACTGAAATATTCCAGAAATCCTAAGATAGGGGTCTCTATTCATGCTGAAGCAGTTTGGGCTTTGTTTTGCCTTTTTTTTTTTTTTGGGGGGGGGGGGGGATCGGAAAAGATTAGTAAAAAAGGTAAAAGTTGTCAGCCCATTTTCTGCGGGTAAAGAACTGCATTTTGTTGTCTAACACTTGACTACAGCAGGATCCAATAATGTAGAAATACAGAATATTTTTAATCCCCATTTTCATAGATACTTTCACTCTATGAAAACTCAGTTGTTATACTAACATTTATAAATCTAACCTCATAATATCAAGTCTATTCCCATAGAATAAATACAAAGACAAAAAAAAATGTTGAAAAATAACCAATGAAACCAGTCTTAAATATATAAATGCTTAACAAACACGAAACAGGAAACATGCTGAAGAATTTTTATAGCTGAGAACACTTCATGTGATACAAACACTGAGATTGAAGATAGAATAAGAGAACTCTTATCCTCTGCCTTCCCATACAGCACCCATCCTATCATACAGCATTGTCTTTCCCACATCTTACATTAACTTGTATGCAAGGCTGCCACATGTACCATGTTTTCTGAGCACAGCTTCACAGTTACTGGGCTTTAGAATCTTACCTGTGGGATCCCATGGGAAATAGATCATAACACTAAAACAAAAATGTAGAGGGCTATGTAAAATCCAGGTTCATCAAGTAAGTAAAAGATGCCCATTCAAGGCTATCACAGGAAGGGGGAAGGTAAGAAATACTCTTCAAAGGCAGTAATAAGTACAGAGAATTACTAACAGAACCTCTTGTGTTTTAGCAGAATTGATCATGTTGCTCTTATATTTACACCACTCTGACATACAACTTCCATTTGATATTTTTTGGGTACCGGCCACACAGAACTCCATGCTGGAGTGTTTGCAATTTCTAATGGTTGACTTAGATTGGCTGAAAAGTTAAATTACTGAAATGTTTTAGCAAACATTAAAGTTTAAGCATAATGTCAGTAGGTGAGCATTACTTCATGGATATTAATGTAAAAAGCTTTTACCATACTCCATCTAGTGATCTAAAGAACAGATGTTTGCATATGATTTATGGACACTGAAATATGTGCATATCTTCCATAAATAGTAATGTGTTCCAGTTACAAGGAGTGGAGAATTGTCATCCAAAACGCTGGGAAACTGCAGGCAGTATTAGAATTTATTCACCAATTTCTTGTCTTTAAATAAAAAGCAAAGCTTACACATCCAGTGCTGCAATCCTGTACGTTTGAAAAGCATATAAAAGTATGTTTAGAACACATGAATGCAACTACAATTTGTTAAATAAGAGTAACAATTTATATCAATTGAGGTACAAAAGCCTAAAGCAGTAAGCAAAAAGCAAGTATTGCCTTGGTTATTTTTACCTTAAATTTGGTTTCGGAAGTGCTTTTAATATCAAAATTTAGCAAAATACTAATCAAGTAAAATTCTAATGGGCAAAGCATAGTTTTGAACTCTGCAATTAAATTATTTCTGGAAGTGCAATCAAATATTTGATTGAACTAATATCATTGCTTCTCACATTTGTTCTGTTCCTAAATTAGCTTGGCTAATCAGCATCCCACCTCATAGCCTGTGTTGTAAACATGTAATATTATCTGATGGGTTTAATTTCAAAAGCCCAGTAAATTTTTGGACAGCAGACTTGCTAAAAAACTTAATCAAAAGCTACAAGCACACAAACAAGCATACTTAGAGATGCACTGGTTTCTGGGCCAGAAGAACTCTGATAGGACTCAATGAACTGCAGATTGCTGTGCCATGGCTGTGTCAAACAAGTTTTGATTTACTTTGAAACAGTCCTGTGTTCATTATTTCACCTAAAGAACTGTTCTATGGTGTACTAACATATTCCACCCCCTCATGCCACCCTCCCCCCACCTTATTTCATGAGCAAGAACTAGGATGATTCCGTATAACTTTAGATTTCTTAATGCCATAGTGTACAAAAAAGCAGTCTTGTAGAAAGCAGAATTTAAACAAGGCAGTCACAGTTTTTCCTCCTGTCTCAGGCTGGCATGCACTACTGCTTCAAGATGTTATGTAGCTGCTACTTTTCTTCAGAGATGGCCGTACTCCAGTAAATGGTGAAATACTCCCTAAAACATCATTTTTTTTTTTTTCCAGAAGAGGTTTACAGTGATGTTTCCATAGGTTGAAGTTAACATGAAAACTTTGTGATTGTCTACATGGGTTTCTTGAAAAACATTAGCCCTAGAATTACTGCATTAATAATTAGGAGACAACGCTATACTCCAGCACACTGTGGAAATAACTGCAGTTAATGCTTGTAGAATACAATGGTCTTGGATTACAATAAAGGTTACTTGATTCTGTTCTTGCTGGTTTTAAGACCACAAAAAAATTTAACACATCTCATTGTCAGAAAAATTGCTTCCTCTTGATAGCTGCACAGGAATTTTTACTTCCAGCATATAACTCAAAGTCATCCAAGAATAAATTGAATCCCTAATAACTACAGTCAGCTGGATTTAATTCCTTTTGGTAGAAGCACATCAGTGTCAATACTTACTGAGATTTAGTATTACTGTTAATTCATTGTAGGTGAAATGTCAATACAACATGGAAATTTGTCACTTGAGAAAGGTTTAATAAAAAAGATTAATACAACACAAAATAGAGAAGGTGATAAGAACCCATAACTGATCATTCTACGTTTTTTTTCCAGATAAGCAGCCAGGTGCCAGCTGGTGTAAAGGCAGATGCCACTGACGTCAATGGAGCAGTGCCAGTTTACACTAGCTGAGAATCTGATCCCAAGTGTGTTAGAACAATTTTTAGATGCTGACACTGGAATTCATTTTTGCAACACAATTAAAAAAAACATCCATGAGCTGCATTTCTTCCTGTCCCCAAGTGTATAACTGGAAGCCTGTTGACAGACTGTGGGAGAGGGCAAGTAGGAGCTGGAAGTAGCCAACAACTGTATCCGTGAGATATCTTTGCAATTGTTCTGTTGGCTGTTACACAAATGAATATTTGCCTTCAAAATGCCTTAACTCCACCACCCAGAAGAAATTCAATGTCAAAAGAACAAAAGATGCTGAAAGCCGCACAGACTATCTATATTTATGTATAACCATATAAACATGTTAATATACTGTTTTAATCAATGTGCAAACTGAATAGACTGTTTTAATGCATCATGAAGGAAATTATCTAAAATCATAAGCAACTCTCCTAGTCCGAGATCTGTGTATTCACCTAAGTATTTGTTCCTAAGCAATCTCACAGCTTTATAAACAGTAATATAGCTAAAAGTACTAAAACAGCTGTTTGAAGTAGCCTGTGAGCCAGACCTGACACCTATCATTTATATTTCATCAAGCATTTGTGTGGCACAGGGAGAAGTAATGAAGAGAGGAAGAGGTAAGGTGGTAAGCAGGGCACAGTATCCCTTCATAGTTCCAGGAACCACTCTTGGATTATTGTTTTACATAAAGCAGCCATTAAACATGTGTACTGTATGACAGTTGTCAGTATTAACCAGAACAATGAAGCAGAACATTGGACTTCTGATTCAAGATATCAGGGTCAAAATGGAAAAGCTAGTCAATTAGAGTTAAAGATGCAGTTCACCTAGCATTGAAGTAATTGTTTGTGCAGCACAACACCCATATCTTCAATTTAGGTCAGGCCATCAAAAAGAGGAAGAGCACTGAAGACTGAAGATGAGATGCTCTACTTCACACAGTTGCCCTCTGGAAGGACTGGCAAAGGCAGTCACTTAAATTAAGTACAGGTCATCAGACAAGATATCTAATCTATTCCAAAGACAGGCAGCTCTAGCACTCCAAATCCCTATGGCCTTTACAGCGACACAATGAACTACTTCCTCATGTACCTCTGTCAATTCATGTTAGGTTCCAGTTTTTTTAAAAGAAATATTTCATGCACACCATGACACTTATTGCTCATAGCAAGGAAAGTGCTTTGGTTTATTTATGACCTAACCTTAAATAAATAAATAAATAAACAACACCCATGCATCCAACCTGAATGTTCACATAGGCCTGCAGATCTGAAGTGAAATTTAAAATACAGCTGGCATTTGTAACAGCTAGCTAAGTCCAATAAGGGATTAAAAACATATTTATGAAAACCAGATGAGAAAAGATGAAAGCATTTTTACCCTACATAACCTGCACACATCAGGAATCAGGCTGAAGGCTGGAACTCAGGAATACTTTTTGTGTTTTTGTACTTATAAGTTCCATCCTGTTTGAAGGGAGGCTAGGTAACTAAGGAAATACTGAGGTTTTTCCATTATAGAGGAGTGGGGAGGGAATAGTAACAACCTGCGAAACTTATTCCCTAAGATGCAATCTACCCTGCCTCAAGTTCTACATCACTACTCTCCTTCCCCTACTCCCCATGCTAATTGCCAGGTACCAGCCAGGCAAGACCCCATACTGAAATATGAAGTGACAGGTGAAAGCAAGGTGGAAGAACATAGGAATAAGTACTGAAAGAAATGGCATACAAAAAGAAAGCTTATAATAGGGCAAATGTTAAATAGGAGGGACCCTAAACCATAAAGTTTATTAATTTGGCTGAAACAAGGTGAATAAAGGCACAAAAGACTGCTGAGTTGGAGAGCCTTATTCTCTCGTCACTCTTGCTGGTGTAAGAAACTCCTTTCTTAACGGCCATGGAATTAAACTGTGAAAAAGCCAGCAAAAATAAATGGAGGGTAAAACTAAATAAATAAATGCAATAAATCAAACTTCATAGATGCTGCTGTATCAGAGAAAAGGAAAAAAAACAAATCTAAACAAACCAAACCAAACCACCAAATCCATACCACCACAGCCACAAAGGGTTTGGTTTGTATTTAGGTATATTCATGATCACAGTGGCCTTTGTAAACAAAACACATCTAATCTACCATAAAGGAGAAAAGTCAGTCGATTCCTGTCTTGTCTAGTTCTCCAATAGAATATATTAATGATTCTGTCCTTTAGATGAATTTGACAGAAAATTCAGTTGAGTTAAATGATGTAATAAAAACCTGTACATGCAAAGCATCTGAAAGAAAGAGCTTGGACAGTCCTCATCATGGTTTGTGTACAAAACAGCACACTTCTGACTTGCAATCTTTTGGTGCTGGTTTTCTTTATGCAAGTACAAAAAAAAAAAATACCCAAGGTTTATAAAGATTTTGAAAACAACCAAAAATGGATGAGAGAGAGTACAAGGCATCTTTTATCAAAGGTAAACAAACAATTCACAGAAACCAATGCATCAGTTGAATAATTTCAGTGCAGAAAGCTAAGAGTGGACCTAGCAAAAAAGAAGTCTGACCAGCTGAGCTGTGACACCACCTTCTGCAGAAGAACTCTGCTCCCAAATGTAAATCAGGTAAAATTCCTGTTGACACGTTTTGCCTTCCAATCAAGCTTCCAAAATCCTTCGGCTATAACGTGAAAGCTGCAACCCTGTGTTTTATTTATTTTAAGAATTAGGACAATGGAGTTTGAAAACTCAGAAGATTGGAAAAAATTGTACTACTGTGGAAATATTTAGGGATAAGCACTTTGCTGTGCAATAATTAAGTTCTGGATATATACATCATGCTGCCACCTAGAAAATATGTGTGAAGAAAATTAAGGCCATCAAGCCTTGATGTTCATTTGCCTTTTTCCCTCCTGAAAACTACCATAACAAGTTCTGCAGGTATAAATTTGTAAGGAAAAAAGGCCTTCTGTCCAAGACATTCATTGAGAAATTAAAACTTCTTAAAAGGAAAATGTAGTTTTTATCAATCCTAAGCAAGTTTAAATCTGATTGAACTTTGTCAGCAGCAGAAGAAATTTTACCCAGTTGGTAATCTATAATTGGCAACACTAATTCATAAAACTCTTAGCCAGCTCTGTTTATGTATAGGATCTTGTGTTTTGGGTTGCTATGAAGTTCGGATTTATGCAATAACAGACAACATTAATCCACTTGCGCCTGGATCCTAACATATATTGTTAAAGCCTGAATAAATGAAATATTATGTTTTATGAATTAATGTTTTCTTTTCATAGAAAGAAGTTTGGAAAACTGGCAGCTGCTTTCACAGAGGATGAAATAGGATGGACAGAAAAGGTTGTTGGTGTCGGTAAGAGAAAAATTAGTGAAGTTGCATCATCTGAATGATTAAAAGTCATTGTGTGAATTTTGATTCCCCCCCCCTCCTTTCAGGCATTTGAGGATGCTGTCAAGTCAATGGAGTTCTGTTGTAGTGGTTGCTTCAGTGAACATTCAACGCTGTCGGTGAGTTTGGAATTAAAGTGAAAACCATCGACCGTTGATTGTACCCTCCAGCTAACCATCCTCCTCCTTACTTCATGCTTTCAGGCCTTAACATCGAAGATAGCAACCTAACCACCACATGATGTTTCTCCCCCCCTCTGCCAAGCTTTACAAAAAAGGTCACAATCAACATTCATTGCTGTCGGTGGGTTTAACTATGTGGACAAGCTCACTGAACAATGAATGCAACTGTGGCCCCACATTTTGCAGTTGCCGATGAGAGGAACATCAGCTCTGAAAGCAGTAGTGAGAAGCAAATACTTATAGGCTACATTTTTCTGGTCAAAAAAGTAGTTGGGATATCAACTTTTTGCTTGCTTGTTTGTTTTTAAGTTTGTTTAACTTAGCTGATTAGAAAAGAAAACCTGTTTTTCTGTAATATTGTCCTCAATTTTGAAACCATAAAAATTGTTATTCAGTATGTACATGGAAATAAATAATACAGGGAGCCTTGTGTGTATCCACTCCTGACATCTCTGAGCACAAGAGGATAAAATATTTAAAGGTTTTAACTAGGCATTGTGAATAGTTCAAGAGCTCCTTCTATGCTTGCCATGACAAATACAAATGAAAGCCTGAGTTCAAAGATACAGATAGAATGTTATATCAAATGAAATATTAATTTTATATGAAACTGATTTTCAGCACTTAAACACTATTAGATGACAAATATGATTACACTTGCCTATTTTAGGGATCTGAAAGATGACAGAAATGTGTATCCAGAAATAATAATGAAAGAGTAGTTAAATTGTAAAATCATTGTAAACTTGGGGTCCCTATGTCACACTCAGTATTGCTAATAATAAGAAGAAAATAAAAGTGTAAATAAAGCTCAAAATTTGTCCTGATTTCCTTACAACCATTTGTTATCCTTGTCAAACACACAGAAGGACCAGTCTACTTTCTTAAACCACACAGTTATCCAAGGTAAGTTCAGCCTTTAGACTTGGTGCAACTGAAATATCTCAAAGCAAGAATTGCTTTCAAAAGTTAGGTAATCACACATCATTCACATTGTCATAATGTAAGGTCCATTAACAGTACTTATGTCTGATGATTTACAAAGCTTACTCAGCACATCAGTTAAACAGTTGTCTTGGGTACTACATTTGCTTGATTTATTCATGTGTCACACGGTAGCAACTGAACAGGATACAGGAGCTTTGTGTCACCAGACTACTTAAATTATAAAAGTATACTTCAGTCATGAAAGATCAGTCCTCAATCATATGAGATACTGGTGCTTATAGGAATAAAAAGAATAATCAGCTCCTCAAAAACTTAATCACACTAACAAATCAACTCCTGGAATTTTTTTGGCATTATTTAAAATAGACACTTGGAAAGATTGTATTTTGTTGTTGTAATATTTACTAGAGAAGAACCCATAGGGGTGGTCTATTAATCAATGAATATATTACTATAGCCAGAGACAGCAAAGTATTAAAAGGAAGGGTTGCTATGGATGTATACATACATACGTAGTGTCTCAGCCACACTGTTCAGAGGTAAGCCAGTACGTTTACACATTTCTACAAAAATGTGAATTTGAATTACTACCAACTTATATATTTCAGATGAAGATCATTAAAAGCAGGACTTAAAGGTACATACTTTATCTAGAAGGAAAAACTTTCAAATTAAGCTGCTCTTGTAACAGTCTCTGACAAGGTTTCTTACTGGAACATAAAATCAAGTCTTTTTTCTGCCATATATTTATTAATGTTATAATTGTGTTATGTATTTTTAACAAAGAAAATGCTTATGAAAACAGAAGATTCTGGAATTTGGTAGCACTGGAAAGAACAAGTGTCCTAGAGCATGACTTGTTTTTCTTTATATGTTTTTTATGCTGACAATGTCTGCACAATTAGCATTAGGAGGGACAGATTCCAGTGCAGGAAAAATATGAAGTTACACCCTGTTCTAAAACAGTACTTTTCCCCAAACTACATGGTTTTCCCTGATTTCTATCAATTTTCATACATTCAGTAATATTGAACAGTAACAGCTCAAACCCTACTAGGAGAGGGTGCAGAAGCCTCAGCCAGCATTGACCTGGGCACAGATAATCAGTTGACACCCATTACAAATATAAAACAAATATTTTCACCTGGACTGCAATTTTTTACTGGCTTCTGAAGAACAGACTCTGCAATAATGATTTCTTCTAGTGATGCCTAGTCTAAGTTTTAGCAGTAATTTTCATGACACTGTTTTCATATAGAGATAGAAAAATGTCTTAATGTATGGATACATAATTTCATATAACACTAAAAGCCAACTTCTACAGACTAGTAATTTACAGAGTGTTCACTGGCAAAACAATACCATTATTCCACACTCCGCTATAGATGCTGGCTCACACACATCTTTGCTTATGCTGTAAAGCCACAGAACAATCCCAATTTGGTAACAATAGCTGTGAAATACTGTAGAAAGGCTTCCTGGTCATTTTCACATGTTTTTGTTAATATAATACATATGTACCCAGTGCAATGCCCATAGGCCCTAGAGACATTCTAGAAAATTGCTTCTCAGTGTCATTGTAAATAATGCACTCGCAGCAGTATTTTTAGGTCAAGCCTATCAAAGTTGCAGTAAACGCAATGGACCTTGACATAATAGGAGCACTAGCTTTGCAGCAAAAGCAAAGGAGAAGAAATATACTTTCTATACACTGTAGATCAGTTGCTGCTTCCCTTTGCATACAGTACTGTTCTTGAAGACAGTGAATGTGGTACTAAGGCATTGTTATAGGATTTGGAATTGCTGGGGTTTTATTTATCTCTAAATGTTCTTTTTTTGTTGTTCTTGCCTGACTTCTGGCATAAGATGGCTCAAAACATCTAACCCAACAGTTTCTACATCAAGTCTATAACTTCTGCTTAGCAAGCACAGAAAGGCATTTGATTACACCTCTAAAACTACAAGTTAAAGAATTCCTGGGATAGAAATAGTCTGCTATTCAGGATCATGGTAGGATGAATACACTAGATTCACTTTCTGGCACAGCCTAACACCAGCACAGTAACATTTCTTGCTTTAACACCAACACACTAACATTTCTTGTTTTACAGATGGTGAAGTGACATACAGCAAGTTAAAGAGTCAAATATAGTAGTAGTCTATAATTGAACTGGAAACAGTTTCTAGATGATCTTGGACTCTACTCATGTGTCTTTCTGAGAAAAAAGAAAAGATCTTATAATCCTGACTTTTCCCTAATATGAACACAATGTTTCTCTTGCTGACCACCCCCTTTTTCTTTTCTTTTGATCTATGCATTTGTTACTTGAAAGAATTGCAATGAAAATGAATTTTTATTTTAAGTGCTTGGTATGCTGACACCCACTCCAGATTAATTTTTATATCTTGCCCTTTATTTAGGTTTGTGCAATCTTTCCTTGTTTTCTCCTTGTTTTTATTAGTCTTCCTATGCATCTTCCTTAAGTGTGAGTGCCAGAAACTCAGATCACATTCCAAACAGCCCAGCCAAGGCTAGCTGAACTAGTCTGATGTCTCCTTTTCATATAAGCAATCACTAGTCCTTTTCAGCCAAAAATAGCATTTGCAACGGTACCACACAGTTAACACATTTAAATTTATCTAACATTATTCCATAGATACATAAAGCTCCAGAAGTTCTTTCCTAGTTTGCAACAGATTATTTCATCCCCTTGAAATGCAGCATTTGTAATTTTTTGAACAAAGATTTGTTTTTCAAAATACAGCTCCTTCTCTCTCCCCAGAAAATTCACTGAGGTTTTGAAATGTAGAAACCATGGCAGCATTTAGCAGAAGGAATGAGTTTTGAATATCTTCAAGGTGCATAGCCATAAGAGAACCATTAACACATTCACAATTTGTCACTATTGGGATATATTGCAGACATTGCTGTACAACTTAAGAAAGCAGTTTTGGGAATGCAGTTACAAAATTTAACTCCAATAAGAAATATATTAGGTATACTATTGATATAGTAAGCATAATTGTTAATTACCCCCTCCTGATATCTGCATCCAAAGTGTATTTACAAGCTCCGTATTTTACCTTTACCTTCATAAAAAAAAAAAAAAAGCTGTTCAGATACCAGGTGAGGCAAGAGAGCTGCAAAACGTTCACCTGGCCATTAAAATAGTTCAATGTGAGTGCAAACTGAAACTTCCACTACACTATACAGAAACTAGTTAACCAACCTAAAATATCACCCAGCAGATAATGACAGGTTATCCCAATAATCATGCTATTAAGCTGATTGATTGCATGGATCTATTATTTAGTGATTGATCTTGAAGTATTTTACCATATTTATTTTGAAAAACTGAAACAAAACCACAAAAAAATATTAATTTTAGCTAGTGAGAGCTGAGCCCAGGTGGTTCCCCTCAAAAGTCAACACCACCATCTGATGTGTAAAACATTCATAATTATCATAAAGTACACCCCATGTTAATTATTGTGTTTGTCTCAAAATAACAAGCTATGATAAGCCTAAAGTTCATGACAATATATTTACAATTAAATGTCATTCAGTTCACTGTCTCAGTATCAATGTGCTGCTGGGTACCACACTGATAGACATGATGAAACTACTCCATCCACCGTACCACAGGGGGAGGCCACAAACTGCTAGATGAATACCCAAAACTAAAAGAACTTTCAGACACACATTCAGGATATAACTGTAGAAGACAGCAGGAAAAAAAAAAAAAAGACAGTACTTTGAAGACAGCAGCCAGCTGTGGCCTGTAAAACATCTTGAAGTCTGCAGTCTCTACAGGAAGATCTCTCTATATCTCCAAAACAACTGTGAAAGGTCATTCCAGAAGTTCACACGCATTGTGATCTGCAGACTAATGAGTTCAGATTCTCTGCTGGTTTTAATCAACATACTTTTGTTGATTTCAATGGAATTATGCCAATTTTTACAAGCTGAGGATTTGGCAAGTCAACACAAGAAAAATGTGAAAGAAGTATGGTCCCACACATCCTACACGAAATAAAAATGCAGTCAGAAGTAGATGTCATTCTTGAGAGGGCAGAGAAAGGAACAAAAGAACATGTACTTGAAAAACACATGTTCTCACCTACAGAGAGCGCGTTTCTGCCCACAGATAAACTGTGGGTGGCCCTGGACACACAGAACTTGGACATCTAACTACACCACTTGTGCAGATTACTGCTTTGCAGGTGCAAATAAGGAACTTCGGATCACAACAGGCAGGAGAGTATTTTGGGGCAGAAACATCACACCCACATTATGATAATCTGGCCTTTGCCACCACATGACAGTCTCTGCTTCATGAAGATTTAGGTATGTGGGTGGAAAGAGCTCACAGTATATTTTTGTCTGACGATGGCTCCCGCAGCACAAGTGCACATACTTGAAGCAATGGTAGCTTGTTTGCTCTCTCTCCCTTTGCGTTGTGCACTTTACATCATTTCCAGTTGACACAGAGCCGGTAAAACTTTGCCAGCCATTGATGGTATTTGAGGAAAAGAAGTTGTTCAAGGAAAACATTATCACATAATTTAAAATACCTTCTGTTGCAATATCCAGGATCACCTTCATTTGGTGCACCTATTGGCACCCATCTCTGTCCTAGAACTATGTACTGACTTCAGATCTATATCAGCCTTTACAAAAGATGATTTATGTTCTGCAAAATTTTAGACATTGGCAGGTATATGCACAAATGCTTGTAACTGCTGATTGGAAGTGCCTTCTGGAACCATATGACATGCATCAAGAGTAAGATAACCAAACCACAGGTCTGTTCAAAGCAAATACCACAAACTGACTGTTAAGAGTCAAAGACCCAAAATGCCAAAAATCAATATCTTTGTGGATGCAGACAGGCCTGTAAGACACTGCATACTTCAAGAAAAAGATTAGCTTTCCTTCCTCCTTGTAGAGACAGTTACTGCGTAGGAATGCAACTTCTGCTTTAAACTTTGTACTGAGATTTTGGGGTACGACTGTACCGATTGCTAGTCAAGAGTAGTGCTCAGGAGTAAACTATGTTTGAAACATCTACACCTGAACAGATTTTATTTTTTTGCTAGAACTTAGGTGCATACGCTTCCAGCTGGTATTGACCAGTCAATGTCTAGTGCTAGTGGTTCCTCTACTTAGATGAAATACCTCAGCTATGTTTTCCTGAATGAGAAACCTTCCTGCCTTATTTGTTTTCTGAGAATGCTATAAGATTAGATGAGGATAGCCATCATAAAATTATTTGCCAGGAGGATATACTAGCTTTTGCTGAGCTGAAACTGAAAGGTAACTCAATAAAGTGCCTACATAAAATACACCATGCTTTAAGGGCTCCTTTTAGTCATTACCATTAAATAGGCTTTTCTTTTGCCACCTTTCTAACCACAAATTAATTGATGCAGGTCACACCTACAAAGAAATCCCAGATCAACAATATTAGTAGCTTGCTGTGCTTGAGCTGACAGGGTACTGATGTCACTATCCTCCACGTAACAAAAAGACCCACAGTTATAACAGGCTGTTATATACACACTGAGCAATTAAGTTGGTATTTCTGCATTGCACAGACAAGACTGGTATGTTGCTGAGCTGACTACAGTTTACATACCTTTATTATCATCAAAAACTGTAATAGTCAGTGTTAAACTGTACACAGAGCCTGCATAGTTACAGGCACTGAATACTGCAATATGTGCTAAAGCTCTATGTTCACTTTAAGACTGTTGGCAGCTACATTTTGTCATCTCTTTTTAAAATAAGGTTGCTCACTAACTGCTTTCCAAGCTTTCGCATACGTACAATTGCATCAGCTACAAGTATAAATTCGCAAGCAATTGGAACACAGGCACTTGAACAGCCTGGTGGAATCTGTATAGAAGGTAAAGCTGTCACCAGATGGCATTTTTAAGTTTTGTGCAGCCAGATATTCAGATGCAGCATCTGAATTTTGGATGCTTCCTTTTTATACTCCCAAAACACAACATTTGCTCCTAGAAATAACTCCTGTGATATTTTGTGGATAAACCTCTAACAGTTCATTTTGCATGACTACATACCTAAACTGTAGGAGCCCTAAATTAGTACTTGGGCAGAGACAACTCAAAAATTCAGTCCATAATGGCAGTAAATAAAGTTTTTATGAGTATAATTTTGAGCGAGCCCTAACAGTAGCAAAAATAAGTAGGTTGCATGTTCCTTTCCTACAGGGAAATGTTGCCAAAAATATGTAACTGTCACTTTTCATCTTCAGAATAATGTTAGCTACTGGAAAAAAAAAGATTCACAATGAGCAATTATGTCTTCATCTTTCATGTCATTTTACATCATTTCACTATCAGCTATCCTCAAAAGCTTAGAGGCAACATTCTAGGTCAGTGACTTCTACAGACAGTTTATTTGCTATTTGGTAATTAAATTAGATACACTTTAAATACCAGATTCTGAAGCAGACAAGCACTTACTAACATGCAACCAAATATATCACTGGCATTGTTGACATTGCATGATGAAAATTATACATGTTAGCAATCATTAGCTATCACTGAGGATTATAAATTTAAGAATTATGATATTAAGAATAACTGGATCAGCAAATCACTGCAGAGAAAAACCTTTAAAATGTAGCTAAAAGCCAGACTGAAGGACTGACCTACTTTTCATCACCAAGTTTTATTTATGCATGTATAAAATTTTCTTATGATTATCAAAATAGCTTCTATCAAAAAAGCTCCCAACTATTAATAAAACTAAGCAGAGAGTGAAATACTGCAGTAGGTGTTTAGCTTTTAATAAGGTTTTAGCTTGCATCTAAGCAAATAACCTGTAGTTGTGTCTCAGATAAAACTTTAAACAGCAAAAGAGACACTAATTTTCACTTTTCATAGAAATTTTTGTGGATAAATTATTAACTCTTAAGATAAAACTTTCAATTGGAAATTTAAAAACTCATATCAAATATGGCTCAAAGGCTTCTAGTGTGCAAAAAGCGTACAGGTTTATTATTTAAGCCTTGCATTTGGAAATGAACATTAAAGAAGTCAGAAAAAGATCTGATGGGTCCTATAAGATATGCTTTTTGCAAGGCAATTTCTCACAACTCAAGGAACATCTAGTAAAAAACCTCAAACAAACAAACAACAACAAAAGAAACAGCCCACAAAATTAAGCAATCTAGAGAGGTACTATAAAAAAAAAAAAAACAAACAAAAAAACAAAAACCCAAGCATTTGTCCTTAATTTTGTGTGTTTAATGAGTGATTTTAATGGATCAAGGCATGCAAAAAGAGCACCAAAAAAATAGTTCAAACTGGAGTCTGGTAAGTCATACAAGCAGCTCCACAGCAGAGGCTATTGGCATTCCACTGTTTTGTGTGCTTTCTTCGGCCTTTTATTTCAAGACAGACACAACCTACAGAGGCAGAATCCACAGTCACAGATTATTAAAATATCCTGCCCACCTAGCTGTGTCTGCAGACCGTTGTAAGGACATTGAAGCCAGCCCCAGAAAGTAAAGATGACACAGTATAATCATAGCATTGCTATAGTTGCTTCTAAAGCACTGAGCTGGAAAATTAGTCAATGTTTGCAGGTATTGCTTTGGCTCAGACACATGGAAAAACTGGCTTCAAGAATGAGGAAAACTCAACCCACCACATGTATGTTTCTGACTATTATAAAACACAAGACAGAACAAGGGGTCTCTTGTGTCCCCTCCTGTGCCATGGGTAGAAGTTTGCAGTGGTGTTGCACAGCTGCCAGCAGGTGTTGCAATGGGCAACCATGTAAAACGCTTTTCACTGAACTTTGTCACTCCAGTTATGCGCTCTTTATGGCAAGGAAAACAGAGAAAACAAAGAGGCTGTTATGCTCTAACTTCAAAACCTTCCTACTCCCAAGCTTCAGCTCTATACCTCAGGCAGTGCAGCCCAGAAGACAGGCAGCATGGTCTCAGGTAAAGATATTTTTCTGCTCCAATAACCTACTGTCTGCAGTGCTTACAAAAGAGATTAAATAAAAGAAGGATTGGTATAGGCACAGTGATAGCAGAATGTCATTGGACAGCTGATTTGTCATTTGACTGAAAAGAAACTTTTATTCTTAAGCTTTCCAAGTTCACAGGAAGGTTTTTACTGAAAGGTCGCAGAGGAATCATGAGTTTATCCATAAGTGCACAAGAATCAATGCACAAAAAGTCAAAAGATCTTGATCTTCCAAGTATACAGTTCCTTTTGGAGTTATCATCCTCCAGTTACACCATTTCCTCTTCATCATGGGTAAAGCTTTTATGAGATTCCTGAAGCCTGTGTGCAACACTTATTCTATTAGTCTAATTAAAGGTATTACAATGTACATAGTTACTGGATCTGTCCCCAGTGGCGCTTCACATCATAAATAACAGATGTGAAATGTACTCCTACTGGGACAAGCACGAGGATCAATTCTTCTCATGCTATCTCTTTAGTCATTACATCACCTAACAATTCATTCAGATTTTTCTTTTAAGGAAAGAAATACCATGAAGATAATATTAGTTCATTATTCTTCCACTTCAGCTAATAGATAACTTTGAATGATGTTTTTAGGATCAACATTTCTGGAAGTGGCACGTCCAAGAATTTATGAAGTAACTTGGATGATGTTTTCTTATTGCTGAGTACAGTAGATATACTTTCCAACAATTTCTTCAATTTCCCCAACATGCTTGCAGTCACAGATCCCCTTTTCCCAACTGAATTCTAATCCATGAAGCTAGTGAAGATGCTTATGTTCAAAACCAGGTTCTCAGTGAAACTGTTGAATAGTCCTGAAACTAGGACAGAACTTATATACCACCATTCAATAACTTCATTTTGAAAACAAACAAGTAACAACTACCTTTAACCGTACTAATACAAGTCCTGGTACCCCACTGTTATGGAAATTACTTTGACAGTTTGCTCCTTACATATCCATGGTGACTCTCATTCTCTTCACATTTCAAGAGTTTTAAAAAAGTTGGACAATTTATTCCAATATTAATTCAAGGAATTTAACTTCAGCCAGCAGACTGACAATTCTGTGACTCCTCTTAACCTGTTCCCAATTCTTAAAGATGGGAAAGATTGGTTTGGGTTTTTTTTCCCTACCCATCCACTGTCCTCCACAAAGGTTTTAGATCTTTCCTTGGAAGCACATTTTCAGGGAAAAAAAGAAATAAATGGGAAAGAAACAAGAAAGTTTTAAAGATGATTGACACTGTAAGCACAGGACACTTAGCAGTAAAAGATCAAAATTACTTGAACAGAAGTATACCAGAACTGAAGAAAAACTTGTAGACAAAAATACATAACCCAGTTTCTCACTACAGACCAATAGTAAAAATGGAACAAATGACATTTATTATGGTGCAAACTTGAAGGAAGGCACTACTGCTGGTCTTAGGTAGATTTGCCTTGGGACAGCACAGATGTGATTGGGTGATTTGGGTACTGTGGACATGACTGACACAGCTGGATGACAGAGGGCATTAAGTCAGGAGGGAACAGTAGGAGAAGGCACACGATCAGGATGAAGGAAGTGTAGTACTGGCAAATAAAAGAGCACTTCATAGGCAGATTCTAAGGAGGAAAAGTTTGGAAAGGTTGTGTGAAATGAAATATTTAAAAAGCCATGAGAGAATACAGAAGCATCAGATGCTATCTCAGTATAGATCAAAATATAATTCAGAGACATTTCATAGGTATGGGGAAAACAAGTCAACACATGTATCAGGAAAAGGAGCACAGAGAGACATGCAACAAAATGTATGCAGCTATTGTACCCTTCTTGCTCACCTCTATATTTGACAGCATTCCCCCGCAGTCATTAATCCCTTTGATAGTTTAAAAACAACGACATATTGGCAGCCAGCTGGGCTTACCACTGGATGGTTAGTTCTACAAAACTAGATATCCACCTTCTTCAGAGCACCTCATTTTCTAAGTTATCAATCTGGCTGAGCTGCCTTGCTGTGACTCTACAAGTCAGACACTGGAATGGAGTCCACTGCAAAGATAGGTTTATACTGGAATATAGACTGGTAATATCTAGCATGTCAGTGGCATTATTCCCACATAGTTAATGAGGTCTGTCCCCTACTCCCAGCATAAGATATTGTTTAGTAACATAGCACATAGAATCTTTGCTAGCTCACTTTCAAAATAAGCTTTCCTATTTCTAGTATCACAATAGGAACAGAGTTAGAAAGATAAAAAACATGATTAAAGTTAGCTTGTATAACTACCAGATTTTGCCTCTTTGTGACCATTTTTCAGCTAGAAGAATTTAGCTGTTTTGAAGGAAAATAATGTCTCAGAAATGCATTGTGAATTCTGGCAAATAAACATTAGCTTTTTTGTAGCCAGGCCGAGGATAAAATCCTTAAACATTTCATTATTCTGTTTTGTTTCTGGGTGGATTTTTTGAACATCCCATTCCTGCCAGTGTGCTCAGACAGCTATGCCCAGGCACAGCTGCTGATTCAATGTCTTCCAGTGCAGTTGTCTGCACTGCCACATCAAAATAAGTCAACATTTTTCTTCCCAATTTGATTAATCAAGATTTTCTCATTTCTTTTCTTTTAAGAAATAAGCAACTTTTTGGACTGTGCCTGTAGTAATCAATGTTCACAAGTTAGACTTCTCATAGCAAATCTTTGTGATCATTTCATATGCACAAGAAGATTGGCCTCATCCAGGCAGTATACCCTCTGAAACCCCACTGGCTTTAAACAAGCTGCAGCAGTACCTGCCTAAATTCTTTCATCCTCTTGAAATAATATTTTCAAGTTGTTCTGTCCTAAGACATAACAAGCGAGACTGCTGTTGCTTTCAACTTCAAAACTTAGCAAGAACATAGAAACACACACACAACAGAGGCATTTGTGATATTCTTGCAAGCGACAAAAACTGTTTACCAGGAGTTAATTCTTTTCATCTCATTTTCCTTTTCTGTGAGCCAACTTTTTTTCCCCACCCCAGACTGTTAAGAGTTCGTAAAAAAAAAAAAAAGAAAAGTCTTCTGGCTTCCAGCAAACTTATGTTCTACTTTCATCTAGAAAGGCATAAATGTGTTGAGCCAAAACCATGGTATTCGCTGCTCTTTGAAACAATCTGTGTAGGTCTTTTATATCCTGATTTGCAGAGTTCCCTACAAAATTCTGTACAATAGCCACAGCACTAACTTTTCCAATTGCCCACACACATCCTCCAGGTAAACAGAATATATAGCATCAGTGTGTGGAGTCCTTTATGACTGGGATAAAAATAGCTCCAACTAGCACATATGAATATTGCCTTTATCATCTACCCAAGTGAGATGCCAAAATTAGAATTACAATGGGTTTTCCTGCTGATCTGAAAGATTTAACATCTCTTTTCTTATCAAAAATTCCATTTGAAATAAAAAATTAATGCTTCCAAATCTATTATTACTGTACACAATGTAGAGAAGGCATTAACTTGGTATCTCAATTTTTTAAAAAGAATGTTGAGCCAAAAAAACTTAATTCCCACCAATAAAACATTGCAGAAAACTAAAATAAGGTTGTATGACAGGTTCACTTTTTGCATCCTTTGATACAAACAGATTCACATTCAGTACAACTCAAGCTTAGAAATTATTTTTCTTTCAGATCACAGTCTTTAGGAACATATAAAAGCAGTTAAACAGGCCTTTAGTGTAACAATTGGACTTCCTGCCCCTCTCCCCCCAACAAAATAATGAATTAACCATAAGACACATTTGCTCAGAAGAACAAGCATTTTGTGATCTCCAGTCTAACTGCATGATCAATGTGAATCAAAACAGAAAAATATCAGAACTCAGAGTAATTTGTTTCAGTATTTTCAAGCAAAACTACTGAACATTTTTCATCTAAAAGAATAACCTCTTTTTTAATATAGATTAAACAAATATAATTCCTTTGTTAGAACAATTTAAAACCATCTATTTGAATTCACCTAAAACACTGATGGGAAAGCTAACCCCCACCTTTTCCCGTCTGGTTTGGTTTGTCCTGAAACCATTTCCCCTTTCCCTTTCAAATGCATTAATTCAATCACTGAACTGAAAAAGTCCAGCTTTATTTAACATCTGTGCTTTGATGCACGTATAACTGGAAGATTGCAAAGCCTTTTGCTAAGCACTATTATATTGCAAGGAACATCTTTATATTTGATAAGATTTTACTAGATGTTGTCAGAGCTCATTCACCGAACTGGGGACAAGATCTGGGTCAATTTTCCTCTGGACATCACTAAAGAAAATTTGGCAGTGGGAAAATCTGTCACTTCAGAGAACCTGCTGCACAATAAATCCAGACAAAGCTAAGCCACTTGCTCCCTTTACACTCCTTCCACTCCAGCAGGCTTTACTGAAATGAAAGAAGGGACCCTTGTTGCCGCCATAACAGTTCTAAAACCCCAAACCTTTTTCATCCAAGCAAAGATGCACTACCCCTAAATGCACAAGAGCTAACATCCTCATTTAAAGGCAGAACTATTCTTACTTAGACAAATTGAATATTGTGTGGCAACAGCTGGTTCATTGGATCCGAAGGCTACAGCTGAGGAAAGGGAAGTACATGTATTTTATAAACACTGTATAAAAGCACAGAAACAGGAGGAAAAAAATATTGTGTCAATGCAGAAGATTTCCCACAACATGTCAATGGGAATCTATGCATTTTTGGTGTACACTTGAAAATAGTATATACTCAAAATAGAGCCTCAGAAAAATGTGCAGGAAAGGCGATGAAAACCAAAATGTGGAGATATAATGATAAATTATGTCGCTCAATGACCCTCCCACCCTTTACCACTCTTTCCCTTCCAAAAATTACCAGGCATACTGAGAAGCAAGTCTCTCCTTCCTGTACGAATAATCTTTATTCAAAGTCTGAGGAGCCTGTTCAAACTACACAGCACCTGTTAACTGTTCTTCCAGGTTGAGGGGAGGTTGCATGGCACAAGATCATATAGAGCAGCATTTTTATTCACTTGCAGCTTGTTCAAAATTAATTTGGTTTCTATGTTTGCTAGTTTTAAGAAGCTATAAAAAGTAGTGTCCCTGTGAGAGTGAGCTAAGCTTGTATCATTCACAGGAAGCAGCATGGAAACATGCCTCAAAGCTATTTGCGGGCAATCAGGGTTCTGCTGTGTTAGATAAAGAATGAAAGCAAGTCGTGTGATAATGAAAGGTGGCAAATTAAAAAAATATTTTGCAGGGTAATTGTAACTACCATGGTGGTCTGCAAGACAGAAAACTTCCTGTTAGTTTGTTCAGTTACTTTTTGGGATGGGGTTTGTAATGTTTTAGAATTAAAAAGTGAACATGTGACTATCTTAGTCGCCTTTGAAAAAACTAAGTAATAAAGAACACAAATTTATGTAAACACAACCCATTATTTTTGCTCCAAGCATCCAGTCTTTGGGGTTTCTTTTCCACCCAAGTAATTCCTCAGATACTGGAAACCTGGCAAGATGACCTGCTTGCTTTCCATTATAAAGGCAAAAAAACCCTATTCAGTCTCATTCCAGAGCTCTTACCCTTACTCTAAAAATGGAAACTGAAATGGGATCAGTAATACTTCTTTCAGCACTGCTTCTGGAAAACATGTTTTGTTTTTTTTTCCTGATGCATAACATCCAATTCAATATTCCATCTGAATGCTTTTGATATGAAAATGCCAAAATGATAGTGCATATGAGCACAGAACAGCTAAATCTGCACAGCAGAAGACAGAAGAGAGCACGAACTGGCATCAGAAACCTGGCCTAGAATTTACATCTTGGTTAATGTAACATGTAGCTCACTGGGGGGGTTGTTTGGGCTTTTTTTGTTGGTGCTCTTGTTAGGTCTTTATTTGAGGGGGGGCTCTTTTTTTTCATCTTAAATTACCACTGAACATAGCTTCAAAAGACAATGCTTCAAGAGAAAATAAATAAACCAAAAGCAGTTGTAATTCCTTAGTGCATCCTGAAAGCAATATGTTCAAAAATTAACAGAAGTCAGACACTAGAACATTGCCCAGAGCTTGGGTTGCAATGCAGAACTTACCGCACATACGTGTTGCATGTTACCTCATTGCAGTAGCTGTAAACATTACTTAAAGCTGTAAACTTGTTCTCCAAACTTACAGTAAGATTTTTAATCTTAGAACACTGATTTTATTCATTGCTGAGATTTAAGAGATGCCCCAGGTGTGAGTGTGACTGTACTTGGTTTCAGCAGAGCCAGCTACATCAGCTGAGAGTTTGCCCTTAGTGACTAAGCAAGCCAGCACCTAAACACTCTGGGCATTCAGGGACCTTAAGGACATGAGTTTGCAGTTTATGCCACCTTCTTCAACTTACAAGGAAAAAAAGCCTCAATGAGGAGCCACAGCAAGTGGTGACCTTTTGAAAGCAGTAACTGAAAGAACCTGGTACAGGATGTTGCTAAGTAGCATCCTTTTGCTGCATCTGTCACAGCCCATACACAAAACAGAAAAGGGTTCTGCAGATCCATTGCTGGAAGATGTCCTTTTCACTCCATCAGTAATAGCACCAGTACTTTAACACATGTGGGGTTTGCTAGCCCTTCAGTCAGCTCACAAACCACAAGAGGTGATAAAGCCAGCAGCTTGTGTTCTAGAGAAAGTCTCAAAGCTCTTTAACAAGAAGCCACACAACCATGTAACATGGATATTATTACAAACTCTAAACCCATAACAGACATACTGAAGCAAGAGCAAATCAAATTCAGAATGCTAATTTTGGAACAGAATTTGTGCTGTACACTTAAGCCTATATTTTAACATATCATTGGAGGAAAAAAGATATTCCTGAATAGCTTTCCTCTAGAGAAGTGGCTGAAAAGTGCACATCATAAGAAAAGTTGCATAGAGAAAACACAGGAAAGTTTCAGTGTCAGCTACAGCAATTTTAATGCGGCTCAAGAAAGGGAAAAAAAGTTCAATTTTTAAGTTGAATTAATCATGTTAAGTTCAACAGAGTATGAAAATTAAAGTCTGAATTCTCAAAATCATAGTTAATGCTACATAAGGCTTCCTCTTGAAGAATAAATTACTACTCTTTGAGAAGTCTAAGAAGTTCCCAGGCACAGAAATTGACCCTATTAAAACACACATATAATACTGATCATTTTGCTTTCAAGTATTATCCAAATACATGGTACATTGAAGTACTTGAGTGGGGAGCTCTTTATTGAATTGCTCACCAGAGTTCAAATGGACACTATTTAAAGTGAATCAAATAATGAATTAGTTTAAGTCAAAGTACTGCAGATTACTATCAACCCCAGATTTTAGATAATGCAACATTCCGATAAACCTTTAATCAAGAGCTTACAAGTTCCTCATCACGCATGCAGAGTTAGGTGCTAATTAAGAAAGCCCCCACTTACGCAACAAGAGCTGTTGCAACTTAAAAAAAACCAACAAACCAAAAACAGCCTCTAATAAGAAAGAATTCTCACTTGGTATCTTTAAGTAGCTGTTAAAGACAGGGTCCCATTTCTAAATCAGTACTCTCAACAGCCCTCAGAAACAGCAATTGGTACTTCATATCATATACTAGAAAACTTCCCCCCTTAAAGCAATCTTTCACACATTGCTTCTATGCTTATCTATAAATATAATGAACAATCAGCTCCCACAGTGGTGCCTTGCTGTCTGTCTAGAACTACTCTTCTTTAGTAAAATTTTCAGACAGTGCTTTTGCTCATTAATAAACAAAGCAGTCAAGCTTGCCTCTTTTTAAGTTTGATCTGAGACTACCTAAGATGTACACAAACCCATACATCTTTATGAGCAAATATTTGGAACAGAAACAAACTGTATTGAAGATCTGAATTTCAAGCTACAAATAAGAAATCAACTTTTTGATGGTCTTTCCTTATATCCATAGTATAAAGTACACTATTAATAAACAAACATACAGCTTAAATTCCCAGAGTCAGCTTTATGCCAAAGATGTCTTTATGAATATAATATCTCCCTCAAAAGCCACTTTTTCTTAATGAGAAGAGCTGTGCTACATCTGCACTTATATTACCAGAATGCACATATATAAATTAAAGGCTACTGCAAAAGCATATTCACAAGGAGGCCTTGTGATAAAATGTTTAATTTTATATCAGTTTGGCCATCTCCTCTATGAGGACATAGCTGTGGATCTCTTCATTTCTCTTGACCTTGTTCATCCATGTACTAAATCCAATATCTGCTTTAAATTGTTTTGACTCTGACCCACTAGGGGTTAAGAAAGGTCTTAGGAAGAGGCTTTTCAAGTTTTAACCATTGGAGTTCTTACTATTGCACCAACAACATGGTGGCATGTTAAAAGGTCACAATGTTAGATATAGACACGTTCCCATTTGAGTCAGAAGCTGGGACCAGCTACAGGAAAATGTTACTAGACAAAGACTCCAGATTCAAGCAGGGCAGACATTGAATGCAGCTTTCCACTTCTTGCAGATGCATTTAGGAGAGGCACCACCTGTTTCCCCAGATGTCTACATGATCCTTTAGAAGACAACTAATCAACCAGCTAATCAACCCTGATTGTGTTATGAGAATTTTACAATTAATGGCTACTCTACATGGAAAACAATCCCCAGACTTATTGCATTTTATCTATGCACAGTAGTCCCATGAATTTGCAAAAATTACCATTGCATCTATGCTTAAAAGAAATTATAATGATGATAAGCCAAATTGAAGTATAACTGTTGAAACTTTCTCAGGGAAGCTATGCTTTATATAAATTATTGGGCAGCTTGGCCTTCTTTCCAAAGGGATCTCTCAACACCAAGAAAGGCAGCACTCCAATTGCTTTACAGGGACTCAAGTTACATATTATACACCATTCTAGCCACACAGTCTGAATTCAGTGACATCATTCAGGTTTCTTTGTTTCTGCTATTAAAGGCAAACTCATGTATAGTCTGATGTGATGAAGTGAAAACTGTGACACTTTGGTAAAATAAGCAGAAATACCTTGAAAAGATACAAAAAAAAAGAAAACAACCCACCAAAAACCCAAGCACATCAGCTAAACAAACCTTTAATGAATATACTTAGGTTTAGTACAAGTACTACCATTAAAGTGGCACTTAGGCCCCAGTTTGAGACTATTCTGTAGCTCAGGAATCTATACGAGTATTTCCACCCTGTATAATGAAGTAGACAACTTAGATATATGAAGAACCAGATGACACATGGGTACTTGCAGTTCATACACATTTGCTAACCATCCAAGCTGATCTAAAACTATTGCCTTCCTTTGCAGCAAACAACAATATGAAAAAATTACTTGGTATTTGATTTAGGCTATTTTTGTATGCATTGATGCACTGGTTCAAATTCCTGGTTAATTTTTTTGACCATTCTTTACTATAAGAGGTTGGAATACTGAGACAAACCTAGTGCATACCAATTCATCCACACAGATTTTTGTAGTTTGTGTTCATGTCCAGTCTCTAGTTGAAGGGCAGCTTACACCGGTTACCAAAGAAGCATAGCCTTTACTGTCCAGAAAGCAAGATTTCACAAATACAGGAATATTCAAGTTATATATTTAATGTTTTTTTAATTTCTTTCCCCTTTTTTCAGAGCCCTTTCCAGTCCTTCTTCAGATGCTGAGTTATATTTTTTTTTCCCTTTAATTTCTGCTAAGGAGAAAACAAATTCAATTGGTTTTGCGTTTGAATCAGACTTTTAAATCTATCACTGCCAAACTGGGCTCAACATCAAATAAAAGTAGATTCTCATGAACAGAAATTTTATTGAAGCTCTACATTAAAGAGACACAGATTTAACAAACACAGGCTGTTTGTCTTGCATATCATAGGGAATAAGGCTTTTTTGGTAATGTCCTTTTTATATACTGCTGATTATTTGTTCCCATAGCATACGCGCAATGTTTGATGACCAAAGGATTAAATTACTGCACTATTTTCACAAATCAAATTTCACTGATTATTTCTTTTAACTAATATATTACTTTTACTTCTCTAATTTTTATAACAACCATTTTATGACTGAAGTCTCCTATCAACAAAAATTGGTCTTCCTGAATAAATAAGTAGATTTTGTCCCATACACAAAGTGAACATCACCTTATTTAAGGCCTTCATTATTTGCAAGGCTAGGTTGTTAAACTTCACTTGATGTTGACCTTCATCTTGGTGTATAAAAACACCAGACTTCACAAAATGGAATTAGCTGTCTCCAATGCAGCTGCCCCCCTACTTTAACCCAGGCAACTGCCAATAAGCAATTTAAGGAGCAGCTGTGATAGGATGTGAATGTAAACTCTATATTTACTTTACATTACTTCGGCCATGGTACAGAGATAAGCGATAAAAATCTGGAAATTTAAGTAGAGCTTCTGATCCTACTGGTAACAAAAGGAAAAGGAAAACTTTCCAGTACCAAGACAGACATATTGTATATGCAATTGGACTGTCAATATTACTGAAGGAAAGCTGCACCACTGCAGATTTCTCCACTTCAAAAAGCAGAAAAAATAACCAGAGAGACAAATTTCTGTGAGACAGCCAATGATACGAAGAGCCCATACAAGTTATAACAGCACTACTCAGAATTCTCTCTTGAATGTTTGCTAGGAATGACCCTGCAATTAGAGCACAGCTTCAGCAAAACCTTATCTTAGTTTCCCTATATATACCATTTAAATGCCTTCTGTCTGCATCACAACACACCTACGTAACCACAGCACCCTCAAACTAAGAGAGTGGCTGAGTGAACAAAGCCCAGGAACAACAGAGCAGGGACTGCATTTACACAGGGAAGTTCGCACAAGCACACACAACTGCTGCAAGAGCAACTTTACTACAAACACAAAGCAAGGGCCTTTAAAATAGCAGACTCCAAGTTGCCTTGAGGCAAGACTAAAAGATTCCCTTCCCCTTGCTAACACCACTCACACCACACTCCAAGAGCAGATCCAGATTGTAAAGGACGGATATTAACAGAAACAACCTACCTGCACCTACTAGCAACACTTCCTAAGCTGCTGCTGGAGCTCTTTCCCCAAGAGCTTGCTGCTGGCTGGAGGCTGCCCTATATGGCACTGAGGGGAGGGTTCTGGACCTGGGGTGGGGTAGGCTCAGGTGTTGCCCTTGATGATGACGGGCATTGCCATCATGGTTGCCAGCAAGTGGGGTATACTGTGCCAGGCTTTTGCTCCCTACTGTGGTTGCAGATGGCCTGGGCACTTGGGTGTTTGTGGTAGGGAAATACAGAGCGTGGAATTACTCCATTTGCCTGAAGTATCTGAACATGAATTGTCTGTAGGGACCAGCTGTGCTACCAGGTTCCTAAATGTGCAGCCCACTGGGAACGCCCAGGACAGGCTTTGGAAGAAGCTGCAAGCTCTGCCTGCCTTTGGGATGTATCTGCGCACATTACCTAACTGGGGACAGGTTACCAAAGGGATGGCAGCAGGGCTTTGCCTGGGCAGGCTTGCTTATTCTTCAGAGACTGTGTAAAACAGATACTGGGAATGTTTCTGCCCTTGATTGACCACAAGGGTTTGGGTTTTTTTAAAGGCAATTACAAAGCCTAATACCTTCTGTACTAAATTGTTTAAATGCTCTATCACTGCTTGTGCCCCTCCTGCAGCTTTTGCTGGTTTTACCACCCTTCAGCTAGCTGTTATGTACTGGTTAGCTAAGGCAAAGCTAACGAGTAGGCTTTTTCACAAGGGGACTTCAGATAATAAACAGAAAAGAAGAAATTGCGCAGAAATCTATGGGTATAGTGAGTTGTTAAGTGTTTTCAGAGCACTTTTTAATTCATGCAAAGAATTCCACCTTCTGAAGCCATGCCTACGGGGTTGGGGTGTTTTGTATGGTGTGATCAATCTTTTAAGTTGCACCAATTCTTAATTAAGTACGTAAAGAGTCTGCACTGCCTGGCAGCTCTGTCCTGCTGTGACTTTAAAAAGTACCAATTCACAATTTTGTGAGTACTGCAAAGAATTCAGAATGTTTCTCCTTCTAATAGTCGGCATCTGTCTAGAAAACATATCAATCATATGATCACAAACAGCTGTTGCATTAGACTTTTAATCAGCCATGATTTTCAAAAGAGAAAAAGAATGTTGGAAGGGATGATGGAAAGTTACTGCAGAGAATGCCCTACTTGAGAGCTCCAAAATCCAATTTTAGGGAGACAGAACTTAACTAAGCACTGTAAAAACTCTTCATAGATAACATATTATATTACAGACAGTATATCTGTCAGATAGAAATAAAATACTCTGACACAATGCATGCACAAGGGGAAAGTGCAAATGGTGCTCTGGCAGTTATTTTGTCATTAAGTACATAAGATACATATCATTAGTTTGCACAGATTGAAAAGGATAAAGTTGCTCCCCAACAGTCTATTTTCTCTTTAAGTTTCATAAATCCCATTAATGAAGGGTTATGAATCCTTATAGGATGTACAGCATATCTCTTTGCTTAGAAAATAATGTCCAAAACTGGCCAATTTCTCCCCTCTGTAGTGTTAGTGTAAATCTGCATTAGCTGTGTTGGGTTCAGGAGCCATTTCAGGGTAGCTCCTGACTCATTTTTAACAGAACATGCCAATTTGAAATAGTAATATGACTACTCCATGTTATCCATCTGCCATAAAAACACAAGACTGAATAAAAGAAATGCTACTTCTAGAATTGCTTTGTTTTTTAAAAAATCGCAAACTCCTGACATTCAAGTATTACAAATAGCTTCATAAAGTACTAGAAGGGATATAGCATAAAATCTCTTTAAAATACTTTTGAGTCCAGACCGAAACTGAGCACCATTTTAAACTTCTCATAATAAATATTGCCTATAATGAGTCAATAGGTAAACCATGCATCCTTGATACCTGTCATGATGTTTGCCATCAAAAGTTTTACCTTTTCTCCTCAACCCTTATTTAAAAGTCAGAAAGAACTTCCAGGTGAAAAAAAAGAAAAATACAAAAAGTAAAAAAGAAAAATACAAAAAGTAAAAAAAAAAATAAATAAAATAAAAAAATTATCAAGATGAAACTAATGAATGCTATTAACAAGATACCTAAAAGTTAGTAAAGTTGACAAAAATTCTTGAAAGTCATGCTTAATTCCTGCTTCTGTTCTGCAAAGCAGCCCCAGTGAAAAAAAAGTGCAATATTCTCAGGCATTGATCCATCACATTCAGGAAATAAAATCCTATCATCTCTTTGGTTCCATTACAGTAAGAAAGTGATCTATGAATGAAAAATAATGAAGCACTCAGAAAAATAATAGCAGATTGTTTGTGCATTTTCCAGGTGCAATTAACATTATTGTAAAGTATATCAGAAGAAAAGCAAATACAGGAAGATGGGAATTGCCATATCAAAACTAGATCCTAGATCCACTGTTACAAGCAAAAGCTTAACAGTGTAAGCAAAAAAAAATCTGCACTAAGAAAGTACAAGATGATCTTTCTACTCTCTCAAATCCCAGTTCTTTTTCTTAAATCAAATCACTTGATTTGAACTCCATCATGTCTGGAAGTCATTTATGTTTTCCCTGCTAATGGGCATTACTTTGCACATGTATCCCGACTGACCTCCACTTCTGCTCACAGTTCCCTACTCCTCCTGATGCTAAAGTCTCCATATTCAGCAAGAAATTAGAAATGCTTTTTTAGCTGTTAGTACTCACTAATAGTCATCTTGGAAATTTGTTACACCTGGGTTGCCAACACTATGAAACACATGTCTCTGACAGCCTCTTAATTTAGGTGTGTTCTCAAGAAAAGCATGTTCCAACAGCTCCACAGTTCCTGCCTGCCCACATTAACAATATGAATCAGCACTCCTGTTAACATGTCTCCCCATTAGTGTTGCTTCTCATAAAAGTGTTTGGGTTTTTCTTCTTTTTTTAACACTGAATGCGTGCAGCCCATTTTTTTGCACAAGAAGACATTATTTACTTTCTGAGCTACCTAAACCTTGCCCTGGATTTCTCCAGAGATTGCTAGCTGAGATCTTCCGTCTTGGAGTTTTATTCCATTAACTGCATTGAAACAAACAAGTAAATTTAATGGATAGCTCTGAAAGTAATAATTACTATTCTGTACTCACTCTGCCAAACTGGTGCAGCATCTCGTACTCATGGTACTTTCTAGTACAGCAGCAGCTGTGTGGCATATCTAGCTAAACAGAACTCTCACCTGTGAAACACAGACTTTGTTGTAAGGTCAATATATAACTGTACAATGTGAAAGATATGGGCAAGGATTAGCTTACCAGTGCAACATCTCTTTACTACTCCCATCAGTAATAGGTATGTGTATATAGAGCAGTTCCACTTACTCACATTTACATCCCACTTCCTCTTTGATTCCCATAAAGCAAGGCTGCTTAACACTTTCTTTTTGTAAAATGCTTGTTTGTTCCCCATTACTGGAGCTAACTTCACAGTCTTTCAATGCTTTATCTCTCAATAATTTAAGACAATTTCAAAGTATTATATTCCCCACTTTCCAATAGCTTGTGTGTCTTTTTCTGTGGAGTAACTTGCTCACAATCACAGAAGAGGAAGGAGCTAAGTCTGCATCAGTGTTCCCTGGTGGGTATACATCTCCCCAGGTTAGTCTTCTTTCCTTGAAGCTAGTATTACAGTGCCTGGCAATAACAGTTCTGATCTGAGAGAACCCCATTAGATGGAAGTCTCACATTACCTAGAAAGTCTTAACATCAGCTTATGCTCTCAAATTCCTTTTTTCTGGAAGCTAATGCATGTGAGTTTATATGCTTAACTATTACTTAGCTTTTTAGACTTCAGAAATAAAATACAGACATACTGTTTGAGAAACACTTTTTTTAAAGGATTCTACTAATGTAAAATCTAATTATTATAGATTAGTGAGTGTACAGATCAATCTTAGAGCTCTCCACTTTGATACCTCGATACACATCTACGTGTTTCTAGCTCCATTTCCATTCTTAGTATTTGTACATTCGTATAAGATAGAAAAGTCACTTTATTACAACTCCACCTTTTTTGATTAATTCATAAAGGCTTTTCAAACAAGCATACTCAGAATTCTCTTGAAGCTGTACCAAAGAGGAAAAGCATAGGAGCAAAACTATTTGTTTCAGATACAGCCTTGTGCACATTTCTTTGAGACAACTGATCTAATAAACAGTATGATCTGGCACCCATTTAAATCAGTATAATTTTGGCACTGACAACACTTCCGTATTGCTCCAAATAAGCTCACCCAGGTACTGGGCTCTGAAACTGCTCTGTCTTTGCAGTCTGCCCAGGCAAAGCTGTCCTGCCTCTCAGCCAGGCTAATTAATTCTAATAAGACTGCTGAAATAACATTGCTACGCTGCATCTCATTCATAGCTCCAAGATCACTGGTTCAATATTAGCTGAGGAGCTCCTAAGCTGCCACTCAAGACGCTGCATTTCAGTGAACACTCATTGTGCATTGACTGTCAATAACATTCAAGCTTTTGACAGTTTTGCCCTAGTTATATGGGAGATAAAAAGAAACTGCAAACCAATGTGTCATTCATCACTTCCATTTTCCTTTGAAAGAGCTAATTTCAGGTACAGTCAAGAGGCCATGAAAGATGTGGCACCTAATACTATGTTCTCCTCATCCAAAAGACTCCTCTTTATTTATGCAGAAAAAGCAAAGTCTATTTGCTTTTGTAACATGTTCTTATTATTTTATTTTTTTTAATTTGGGGGTGAAAGTTGGTGAAATTTCGTACTCATAAAAATGAGAGATTAATCCTGGCCAGAGCTAGGCTTGGTGCAAGTGGACCCTGTGTAAACTCTCACACATGTCTGTCAATGCACCTCAGTCAGGAGAGGCAGTGAAACATGGCTGCTGTCCTGGTACTGGACCTCTTCTGAAAGAAGAGTGCCAGATCCGCTGAAAAGCTCAGTGGTTTTCTTGATTACAAATAGGTTTCAAGCCCACCAGAACATCACATTTAATTACACTTCCCAGTTGCTTAACTATGACACTGTAACAAGTATTTGTGTGTCCTCCAACTATGCTCATGTAATTGGCCCTATCCAAAAATAAACCATGAAGTAACAGAAGTTGTATCTGTGAGGATGGTTTGGGGATTTTTTTTTTATGACATGCCAAATTTTAATCTAGTTGACTGAACAGAAGCCACATCTAAGAGCAAATTCACATTGCCTCTTGCTTTGATCTTTTACACGCACAAGAAAAAATCCCAAGAAACAACTGATGCACAGGAAGAGAACAGTGAAAAAGAAACAGGCATAAGACTGAAAAACAGTATAATCAGGTCAATAGGAATTTCCCACTTGCTGTTCAAACTGCATGCCTGTTTGCCAAGGAACCAAGGCTAACCACATACAGTTTCCCCAATACATACTGCTGGCAAGGATCTTATCACTGAACCAAATTATCAGCAAAGCATATTCTTAGCTTGCCATTGGCTGAGGACCAATTTACCAGTGGGCTCCCGGTAAAACATAAAATAGATAACAGGTAATAGTTTATTAGTTTTACTTTTTTTCCTTAAAGCAGAACGCGAAAGTCGACAGATCCCACTGAAAAACATACCCTATGCTGTTCTCCACTCACAGGGCAGCAGAATCCAAGACTGAATTGTTTCAAGGCACAGTAGTGTGCCAAATGCACATTTTTATGTAGATGACCTCTGTTTTCCCCTTGGTTTGAGGGAGAAAATAAAGGGCTTATTACAGGAGGGAAACTTTCTGCGTACAAGCAGTGTTTGTGAGTGTCAGTATCTCTGGTACTGAAGGGCAAAGAAAAAAAACATTGAATGTAATCTATTCATGCTTGCTTCTCTTATTTAGGCCTCAGCTTACTGCACAGCAAAATCATTGGAAATAATCCCACTAACTTCAGCTGATATAGGACAGAGTACTGGCTCACAAGAATGGTGTGATCATATTGACATCACTGGACACTTTTAAGCAACATTGCAAAAGCAGTTTGTCCATTGGAACTGCTTTTCCCAAGATCAGATGTGCTTTGTGGAGAAAAAACCCACGCTGGGAAAACTCGGGGAAGGCTATAACTCAGGAAATTGCTTACACATTATCTTACTGGGTCAAAAATTTTGTTTTTCAAGAGAATATGAAATGCATTGGGCTTAAAAAGCTCTTGGCTTATATAACAGTTGCCAAAGGGCAGTCTATTCATTAGCCAAGACATAAAAGTAAAAAGGCTGCTCCAAGGCCTTGAAGCAGTGCAGTTTCTTGAGCTGTGCTTCATAACAAATGCCCTCCAAAGTCTGATTAACGTCATCAAAAATGCTCTTTAGCAGAGGACTAAGATGACACACTTACTGTCACAGCATCCCCTCTTTGGACAGAAAAAGACCTCCTCAGTATCCAGAGCTTTCCTTTCTAGTGCTGAACTCTGACACACTGGGCTCATCCTTTACCTCAAAGTAATCACAGCAGGAAAATTTGATCTTTTTCTTCTTTAATATAACCTTCTGCTTTCCTTAGTCCTTGATAAACAGTGGATGCTCAGATATTTGTTATAACATGTACTGCTGGCCCTGCATAGTTCAGTCCTCTGTGAGGAAGCTGCCTTCATTTTTTGAGGATCAGGGGCAGCCTTATGTAATGTGTGCTTCAGTTTTACATGAGAACTAGGGAGCCAGTACCAGGAAGCAAACGGAGTGAATGTGTTCCTTCCTATCATGATTTTATTAATTTGCCATAGAAATGATTAGTGCACACTGCAAATTTTCCCTTAAATGCTGCTATAAAATTATATAAATGGCTAAAAAAAAAAAATCTTCCTCATTAAATCTAGTGTGCCCTTTTCCTATTTAGAAGTCCAGCACAACAGCTGGGCACCTGCATTTATTTGTTGCATACAGCCCACTTCTCTGCTGGCGAGGCATACTCAGTTCTAGCTTCTGGGCTGGTTTGCTCATGCTGCCTTCTAACAGCCCTTTATAAGCTATCTCTGCCTGTGAGCCACTTCAGAGGAGCCATCAGCACACAGTTGTAGCTGCTCAGAACAGTTACCATCACAAGGTCAGTCGTCTGTGTTTGTGATGTCTCTCAGCCAAGAGTGTCAGGTTGCAGGGGAAAGTACTGGCTGGGATATCTACTGAAGATCAAGCCCTTGCCAAGGAAACTTGAATAAACCTTATAAAAATATTCTCTTCTTCCTATTTATCTTAGATTTTTGAAGTTAAAACTATTTAATTTATCAGAGTTGATTTACTGAAGTATTTACCTTGGATGCTGTTGCACTTGATGGCTTTGAGCAAAGAAATGACTAATTCATAATGACAGTTGGATGAAAAAAATTGCAGCACCAGGCACTAAACTAAAAAAACTCTTGATTTATTTATATTTTTAGCTACAAGCAAAAGCTTGAAGTGAAGTAATAGAGTGCTAGATGCAGTTTAAAAGTATATGCAATGCAGAAAGGAATGAAAGCAAAAGAAAATTCCACAAATATAAGGAAAAACGTACCCACCTGCTCCGTCCAAACACTTTGGAGAAGGAAAGGGAGAAGAGATTTAAATGGCTGTTGAATAGCATTTGTTCAATGACTCCTGAGCATTTCTTTATAAAACGAGCATACGAGTGTGGGGCCATCTCACCTCAAGCTGCCTTACTTCTTCTCCAACAGTGCCTCCTCCTTGAAGCATCCTGCCATGAAACTAGCACCACTGCTGGCTTCATGCCTGCTGTTTTGGCTTCGTGAAGATCCTCACTACAAAGAGAAGCCTACAGGAAGGCTATGGAGTGCATCCACCAAAGACACTTGCAAGTACATAAAACCTAGTCAATTGGCCATAATATTCTTGAAACCAATCTACATTCATTTTGTCTAGTTGCATGTACAGCAAGCAGTTCAATTTGCAGAGTGCTGCTATTGCTGTAACACTGAATCAGCCTTTTCCCATGTGAATAGGGCTGAAACCACGCTTTCACACACAAGGTCAGTTCATAATCATGCCTGTTACCTATGCATTAGAATAAAACAGTGACCCAGACTTCCAGGTCTTTAAAACTCAAAATAGCTAAGACAAAAAAATGACTGTAACCAGAACTTAAGCACCTATTTGTACTGTAGCCTGTCGTGAGTTGTGATGTTGTCTGGATACATACATCTGTTGGAACAAGGAACCTTTTCCTCCTTCTTCAGCTGTGGATGAGAAAAAAGGAGTAGCGGCATCCTAACTCATTTGTTAAAAACAAAAAGAGAGGGACAGGTCTCTCAGAAAACAATAGCAATTAACACAGCACTTTATATAGCTTTGCCCTGCAACAAGAGACCACAAAATGATATGTAGTGGTTTCTGTGCAGCAGTACACAGTTCATGACTTCAAGTACTGAATTAGGAATTCAAAATTAGCAAGCTTGCAACTGTGACTCTTACCAAACACTGTCAGAAAGCTGTTTCTACAAGATGGAAATGCTGAGAACAAGATATCTGGTTTATGGCTATTTCTTTTCTATGTTGTCTAGGATGAACTTTCAAAATAAAACCCCAGCTGACCAGATGATAGGGGAATACACTTAGGATGCAGAAGATGCAGACATAGCTCACAGAGCTACTGGGCCTTGAATGAAACTATGCATGACCATCCAATCTGTAAGTCAATGGGCTCGTCTAACTTGCTTTTCTCTCAGCTTTATACATTTAACTCTAAATTGTGCACAGACCACCACAAACTAACACTTCTTATCAATAAAGTTTCCAGTTTTAGTCTATATATTCAGGTGATGCTTAGCCTGTGGCACTGATTTTACAGGGGTCAATGGCTTTCCTATCATCTAAAAATGTGCAATCTAAAATATTAGCAGTCTTCAGAAATAATAAAACCTATGGAATGCTGCATTATGATACAACAGCTGAGCTGACGAGATGCCATGCTGACATCTCCTAACTTACCAACCTGGTATGAGGTTTTCATGAGTCAGGCCACCGCTCAGTAGCTGAAGCAAGAGCTACAAAAGGAAAAGTCAGAGACTTTGACTAATCGGACTGTGGAGATGTGAGTAGGGCTACCTGCAAAGCAGGGGAAGCTGCTAGCCTTTTCTACCCTGCATGGCCACAGAAAGAGTCTTTCCACTGGGATTGGAGTGTGGCAAGGCATTATTTGATAGTGGAAATGCCTTGCTCTTTTGGGGAGGAGACATAACTCTTCATGAAATAATTTATTAATACCATTTAAGAAATTGAATCCCTGTTCAATGAGAATTTTATTAATGTTAAATCAATACATGAAGTCAGAATTTCATTTTATTGCTGAATAGAAAATATATTAAGAAAGCAGTATAGAAAAAGGAAACAATGGCATTGAACTGCTCTAGTCGTGAAGTGGTTTCAATGACATAATGATGTATTAAAAATAATATATTTAAATATTTCAGAAAAGACCAGGAGTAAAAGAAAGTACAGTGCTAAACTTAGAACAAGATACTGTTAGTCTCAATTTGACATAATAACATTAGTAAAATAAGATAAAAATGGTTCATTATTTCTTTCTTTAAAAAAAAAAAAAATGACACTTTTAAAAAAACATTCACCATATAAAATAAAAATATTCCCCAAAATAAAAATTCACCAAGTATAGACATTTGGCAGAAACTCTACCTTTCAGCGGTAACTTTCTATTATCTATTGTCCCTTTTTTACCACTTTTCTCTGTTGAAGAACATGCATATTGACTTCTATTGCAACATCTGGAGAGCTGACAAATAATATTTTAGTAGCCACTGATGCCAGCACCGATTAACTTTGTGACAACAGGAGCTTTCTGCGTGCATGCAGCCTCCTGTATGTCATCTGTAGTTTTTCTTTGCAAATTCAGTTTTGAAAATCACTCGTATAAAGCCCATCAGCCACCCAATCCAATATTGTCTCAGTGCTGCACTGCCCCACAAAAAAGGTAGCACAGGCCGCTACATCATCCCTGTTTCTTCTATTTTTTTATTATTTTTTTTTTAAGCTGAGCAGCTGCCAAGTCAACAGCTTATTGATTTCTGTTTGGGAACGTAACCTCACATGTAAGGCTATGAATGACACACATGCACACTCACCCTCTCACTCTGAACTAGTGTTCGGTCTTGGACAGACACAATATCTGCAGTGCTGTAAAAACAAGTACCACCTTCGTTACCTCGAATGGCTCCACGTTACTGAAATGCAGCGAGCTGAATACATTGCAGGAGTGAGCTGGAGAGCAAAAGGCATTTGAAGAGTTCCAGCACAGCCTGGCGGGTAAACTCTGAAAGTACATCAGGTCCGCTACAAGGAATCTCTGAGTATTGCTGGGTCTCCGCTAACCGCAAGATCATGAAGTTTTCTCTCCAAACCCGAAAATTTGATACTGAGGGCTAAAATTGGTCCAAAGCAAACTTCTTTTTCATTTTCCTTCTGTATATTAGACAGTCATGACTACATTAGTACTGCCAGCCACAGAAGTGTGCCGCTGTGGGATTCAAGAGACAACCCAATTGTAAACAGTTATATGCCTATTCCTCTGAATAAGTAATAAGGCTATATTCTATTAATTTAAAAAATTCATTAGCATTTTACATTGCTGATTCTGATAATCATGAGTTTAAGGACACAACTACTTAATAAAGCCCTGCTTTTCAATAAGGTAAAACAATGAGACTAATATTTTACAATAACTTGTACCAAGTATCCTTCCTAAATAGTATTTTTTGCCCCTAGAAAGGAAATCTTTTGGTATAAACTTGCTTAGTACTTTTGTAGTCATCATCTTTCTTCAATTTGCGTTGAAAAGAGAGATTGACTTGTAAAGATTTTGTATGAAACTTTATTTCTATGTTGCTGTACCTTTAAACTTATTTGATTTTGTTCTTCTTCCAAAAACTCATTTTCTTTTCTGAAGTAAAGCTGATGCATATAGGAGTGTGCTGTAAGTGTAACTGAAACTTTCCCTTTCTTCTGTTTCGGTTTTCCCTAGTCTAAAACACAGCACACTGGTTCTTGGCAAACAGTTGCTTTATGTATGGAAAAATAGCTGCAGTACAGCAGTGTAAACCCCTCAGGGAATTTCTGATACTCTTTTAGAGGCCATCTGGAGAGTGTACACTTGAAAAAAAAAAAGGGCCTTTACAAAAGCAAGATCCCTTGTCAAAGAGGTAAGTACTGCTACTGGAGAGTTTTTCTGAGGAATGCAAAATAAAGGATATAATTTCCAAATTAATGAGACACCTGTCTTTAGTCACTATTCTTTCTTACTTCGTTTGCCATCTCACACAAACAAACAGCCAGCGATGTTCATATTTACTTCCCTTTGCAGCTCCTACCTTCAATACTCACTACCCGGCTCTGCTTGTGCCTCTCATGTGAGATCTAACTTAAGTTTCCTGTTTTGAAGTAAAGCTCGAACCCCACTGCTTGCTCCACTCCTGCAGCAAATATCCCCCCACAGGTGATGTCCTAACAGAAGCAGTGAGAGGTGGAGCAGGAACTCATTGCTGCCAGGGGCTGCAGGCCCTGACAGCATCTCCCAGCTCAGAAGCGGAGAGAAGTGAGTTCACAGACAACGGCTGCACGTATGGGTGGGAAAAGGAACGGGCATAAACGCTGCAGTGGAAGCTGGGGTGCGGGAAAGCAACAGCGCTTTTGTTGTCTCCTTGAATGGCACCCCGGTCCACCATGGCTCAGTGCACTGGCCATTTCCTGACATTTATCTCTAGAATCTCAACATTGCTGATACTCATAATGTACAATCTCTGGGAAAGATTTTAATATATTTACCTTGTTTGTTACAGAGCACAAGAAACATAAAAATCTAAACAAAAGCCACAGAGCTCATTCCTCACTGCTGTTACCTGACCAAGCAGAATCCTGTGGATTCTTCCTCTCCCCTCTCTTCCCACACTGGACTCCACTAACACAGCTCTTTCAACTTTTCCACTGCCACTTTTCTATCAGCTTCTATGCAGCAAATTGCAGGTGAAACACACTCTCTTTGGTCACATAAACCCTTCATTAGCCTGGTTTGTTGCCCAAAGTCCTCTCCCAGCTGATTTGTTTGTTAGTTTTATCCTGGACTTCAGATTATAAAACACTTTGGAATAACACCTACTTCTGATCTTGAAGCAGTGGTTAGCAGTCTTTGCACAGCTTAGCTCTATTTGAGAAAATAAACATTCTGCATCTTACTTTTCATGTTTGTTTCTCAGCTTTCAGGTTATGCCAAGTATCCAGCCTGCCACAATGTTGTTCTTTCCCTAACAGAGCCAGTGCAGTTTCCTAGCAGAGCTTGTTAGCTTGGGCTTCACGCCTCACCTGTAATATGCTTCACTACGTTCCTGAGAGACATCAAATTAAGCCTGCAAGTGAATAAGCTAAGTGACCTCAGAGCATCCAGCATAATGACCTTCTCCTACAAGCTCCGTGTCACCACCTTGTGGATTTTTGAAATTCAAACAGCAAAAGAGAAGGAAAAAAACCCATCCCTGGTACATACATAGGGATATATGTACATAGGAACATAGTTCCTAGAAGCACTCAGAATTTCTAACCTGTGTTAAGACTGGCTGCATCACTGGGATTTAATGAGATTTAATTGCACAAAGTGTTACTTAATTTGAAAATAATTAAACACAAGAGCTCAGTTTATCCCCTCGTGACTATAAGGAACTTACTCCAGAAGTGGTTTACACTAAGCATGTAATGGCAGTTTTAATGTAAAGCTCTGTTTCTCTGATTAGGCCACTAATGAAGACAAGCGCAAGGCAAAGTTTAACATAGTTCAGGGGCTTTCTTTCAAAACACATGCACAAATCGAGTGTTAACGTGGCATACATTACAAAATAAAATAAAAAAGCAGTCAAAAGAACATTCATCTTCATCTTTTTGATCTTCAAAAGTATGGTAAAGCTGCAATTTTGACATGTTCCTCTAAAAACAGCCAACAGGATTTGTGCCTATAGTTGTTTTAGATTATCTTCACATTAAGTCTCAAGAGCTTTTTCTCTGCAGGTGACCCTCTCAACTTTGTTAGTTTACCAACACAGCTTCAGTGGAAAAGGAAGTTCAGCTCACAGCCAAGGGGAATCCCATTGCCTCTGTGGTGGTTTGCTGCCACTTACCCAAGACTGACAGGAAGCACATGGCTGAACTGATAACTGTGAATTAAATCTTTGATCTAGAGTAGCAGCAAAATTAAATTAATGTTTTACCAAGTGTGACTGTACATGTCACAGTCACACATTTACATGGCTCTCTAAGTGTTTTCTATTATATTTTGTAAAGAGAGATTAGGAATATGCAGTGATAAACTAGGAGTGCTTAATCTGTTGAATGACAGTTCCTTTAATGACTTCAGGCAAAAGAAAAATGAAGTTTCCTTCCTCTGTAGTGAAAGAAACATCACACTTACCTGGGTTCACACACAGTTTTTTAAGAATTTCCCACTGAAATTTGTAAATTTTATCCATGTATGGGGTAGAAGAAGATTTTGTGCATCTAGAAGAAAATTATCAGTTTGCAGAATACAATAGAACAAAATAATTTCCACCTTGTCAACTATTATCTTTTTTATTTGTCCTAAAAACAGTAGGCTAAAATCCAGCAAGATATAGTGAAAATATCACAACTGTAACGTATAAAACCTCATAATGAAAAACTAACAAAAAAGTCCTGTACCAATTAAAACCTACAAGGTTTGGAGGAAAAGCATCCAAGTATTTTCCAATTCTGAAAACAGGTCATATGCATTCATGGAGGGAATCCCTTCAAATAACAGTAAGCATAAGAAACAGATCTGGAAGCACGCTGTATTATAAGCTTTAAGAATAAAGGTGAGGTGTTTTCTGTCAGAATGATTGATTCAAGTGCCAATCTCCAAATTCTTAGAGTCTAAAGTTGAAATCGCTGATTAATATATGTGGAGCAAGAAGGACACCTTGAGGCAATTTAGAAAAATGCAAGAAATTTCTCTTCCACACTGAAATGGGAGGACTTGCAGATTCTCGGTAAGCCTGAATACCTTGGAAGTGCCACATGCTGCAAATGATAAGCTTTTCAGACTATTTGGCAAAGTTCCACAAGTTGCACAGAGTATTATGAAACAGTTCTTGTTTAGGACTCCTGAAATGCTAGAATACATGCTGACCAATTAGATTAATTTACTTACTAATACTGTTGAAGACAAACCTGTTGTTGCAACACACTCATCTTGTTCTGAATTGCTTTTTTCCTTGTTACAGAAGTCAAAAAATTTCCTTCCCACTGCTCAGCATAGTATTACACTGTACATATTTTTAAAAGTATAAAAACAGTGAAAAGGTTTCTGAAGAAGTATTAAATGCAAATCTACACAAAACTTAAATTTTCACAGTTCTTCATCACTGTTGCCAAGTTTCAAGTAACCCTTTAAATTTTTACCTTTGAAAAACTGACATAACTGTTATCATTTGCAAAAAAAAAAATAAAAAAGGTGGGAAGAAGAAGAAATCTTGTACTTCTTTTGCTTAAATCTTTTTGCACATGGAAAAGCTTTTTTGGTTTTTAACATAGCTTCTAAGTTAGAACTGGAGCTGAGGGGCCATTTGCAGAGTTTTCTGTTCCCTTAGTGCTATCTGCAGCCTTAGATTCATCACATACTTCAGAAGCCTGATTTTCTTCTGGCGTTGGTGGGGTAAGATCAATAGTGATCAAATTGGTTTCCTGATCTGTTTTTTCTACTTCATTGCAAAATTCAACTTTATCTTCCTGTTGGCTGTTCTTCTTTATTTGTCCATTCTGTGCAGGGTAGGAGCTGGCAATGGTGTCATAAAGAAATTGGTAATGTTCCTTAAATATAAAGAAAAAAAGTTAATATGAATGTAATGCTCAGAGCCCAAGAATAAACTCATTCTTCCCCTGTTTTCTTAAATTTTATAAATGTAACATGGAGTTGAACATGAATATTGCACATGAAGCCAGCTCCACAGTTTTTGGTGTACAGCGTTGCTTCTATGCTTTATTCTGATTTCATGTCGTGCTGGTTTTGGCTGGTGTAGAGTTAATTTTCATCAGAGCAGCTAGTATGGGGCTATGTTTTGTACTGAAAACAGTGCTGAAAACACAGGAACATTTTCCTTATTGCTGAGCAGCGCTTACACAGAGTCAAGGCCTCTTCTGCTTCTCACACCACTCTACCAGCAAGTACACTGGAGGTGAACAAGAAGCTGAGAGGGGGGACAGCCAGGGCAGTTGACACCAACTGACCCAAGGGATATTCCATACCCTTTCCATTCTATATGGCGTCAAGCTCGGCATATAAAGCTGGGGGAAGAAGAAGGAAGGGGGGTGGACATTCAGAGTGATGGCACTTTTATTTCCCAAGTAGCCATTACGCATGATGGAGCCCTGCTTTCCTGGAGTTGGCTGAACCCCTGCCTGCTGATAAAAAGTGGTGAATGAATTCCTTACTTTACTTTGTTTGTGTGTGTAGCATTTGCTTAGCTATTAAACTGCCTTTATCTCAACCCATGAGTTTTCTCACTTTTACTCTTCTGGTTCTCCTCCCCATCTCAACACAGGGGGAATGAGCGAGTGGCTATGTTGTGCTTAGTTGCCAGCTGGGGTTAAGCCATGACAGCATGTAATGTCTCTGTAGCTGCTTACAAGTTGTCACTTAGCACCTTCTTGGTTCACAAGTACCAAATCCATGTTTTTTAGAGTACACAAGTTGCAAACAACACGCATTGTAACACCTAGGTCTGGATTTGTTAGCAAATATGCATGCCACAGAGATACAATTTGTCTGGAGTGACCTAAACAAAACAAGTTGGTGGCTGCTAGCCTGTGAAATAGAGCTAGCATCCTACCTGCAGGAGTTAAGGGACACTGTGCACGTCCATCCCTGAAGCAATTGCAGAAACATCAATTTATGCAATTTGTAATTTTATAAGATGTACCCTTCTACCACGGTATTATAGAATTGCAGCTCTGGATATCTCACAGACTCCTTCATTCTTATCATTAACAGCCAGTTCCCAAGTAGTGATGAGCGGCTGTAAATGTCCTCATTAGAAGCACTGTTCCCAATGAGAAAGGCTACAAGTGACTGTGATCAGTAATCCCATAATTTTTTCCTGGTAATTCACACGATTTACTTACAAAGGTGGAGACCACCCCCAGCCTTGTGCGACGAAGAGCTTTTACTACTTGGAAAACATCTATTACTTCTTCTGTTTCTGCACTTTCCAAGAGATTCATTAAAGCACAAAATACGCCAGTCTGCTGTGATCCATCACTAGATGAGGTAAAATGCACATATGAATTTTAAACATAAAATCATCAAGTCCTCTAACTAAATGTTAGATTTATTTAAAATCTACCTAATGAATTACTTTTCCAAAATATCTTTTGCTGTACTGAAATTGTTAAAATTAAGAATATTGTTAATATTAAGAATATACACAAGACAGTTTTTCCTACAGGCTACCTGGATCTTATGTGACCATTTAAGGGGTAAGAGAGAAACCAGAAGCTTTAGATTTACAGTCGCAAAAATTGTTAGCAGGATTAATCTCTGTTTTAGATGGTATGCAAGGCTATTCCTGGAAGTGGTCCTAAAAAAGTGAGCTTATGTACTGAAGCAAGAGATGAACCTAAAAGCTCTGCTGGATCCTCATTAGTGGTATGCTACAAGAGCACTCTGACCTAGAATTTATTCTCAAAATATGTGTACCAGGGCAAAGCAGCTAGCTCTGAACACCTGCTCCAGACACTTGCCAAAGTGTGCTCACTTTCCATCACTCCAATCAGAAAATTCAAGCTTGAGCAATTCAAGGCTTTGGGGAAAAGGCAGGCATCTCAAAACTGTGGCTGCTATGTATATCCAGAACTCAGAGCTAGGTTAAATATGTGCTAAATTCAGACCCACCGGCAGTGGACGACAAGGGGGACACTACGGGTATTCTTCTTGTCCTCAGTGACTGGTCTGACTGTAACTTTTTGTTTAAGGTTAAGAATCATGTTGACTAAATCTTTGGGGTTTTCTGGAACATCAAAGCCACTCCACTTGTGATACTGATACTGATACACCTTCTGTGTTTCTTTCATCTGAAAAACAGCAGTGGAGATGTACTCAATGTTCAGGTTAAAATAAAGATTCACATAGGACATCTATTGCAGCTGATTTACAAAAGAAAAACTATATTCCTGAGGAACTGTATGGTGATGCAAGTTCTACCTCATGAACATGAGGTAGGTAGACATCCAAGGTTTGCTTATAGTACAAAAGACAGCTGAACTCCTGAGACTTCACTAGCACCATCTCAGCAATTCACTAAATGGGAAATCTGAGGTAAGTTATAGCACTTACCATGATTGCCTGCTGGTCTGGAAGAAAAAAAAATAATTGCATTTCTTAAAGCAGGAAATAAGTGCAGTGGGAATTGTCACTTCTGGGGTTTTAGGCTAAGTTTGTAACAGGGAAAGAAATCTGAAACTTCCTTTTTCAATTTGCAAAGAAACTTCTACCTTCAGATGTGTAACATCAAATGCACGTATGGTATAGCTGGGACAACAGTTGACATCTGTCATTTGAACCTCTATGCCATCATACAATTGTTTTCCTTCTCCCCAGTACTGTGCACAGAATTCCTAAAATGGGTAAAACTATAAGTTAGTCCTTTTATTTTATCCTCCACATGCACTTATAGATGGTATTGACTTTAAAGCAGTAGGAGTGTCATTGCATTCTAAAATACACTATCATACACTCTTCCCTCAAAAAAAAGTAAATTAAAAAGGTAAATAACAGGACAAATAATATTGGAAATACAAATTCCTCATCCTATGAAACACTTAATTGGAGGAAAGGAATGAGAGAGTGTTGTGCAGTGTTCTCTTTGCTTATAGAGGACCCTTAATGTACCAGTGTGAAGACAATGCCCTCACCTGATCTCCTTCTTTCAGCTCTGTCAGCATAACAATGACTTTGACTTTTCTTTGGAAGACCATTTGCCAGAAGTCAGAGATAGTTTCCTGCAGTGGTCCCTGTGTTGCAATCATGGATTTTGGACCCCAGTAACCCTATAAAAGAAGTTTTCAAAATTTTTTTCTTAAATTAATTTGAAATGTGATTGTCAAGCACAGCCTATGAAATAAACTACTGAACCCTTTTCTTTACAGGGAAAATATGCCTATTACAGTAGGCAATGGTTTAACAGGAATTCTATGTGCCAAATGACATTAAACTCAATTCCATTAACATTATCACTTCCAGATTGACAAGAAAGTATATTCACGCTGCAGTGGCTAAGACCTCACCCTGCCATTTTCTGCAAAGCATACTTTTAAGGGCTAAAACCACTAAGAAATTGAGTTTATACCACACAAAGTTGGAGCACCAGCCAATTCGCACTGAACTACCCAAAGGTAAAAGAACATCTATACTCTGAATGTCATAACTTTGTAGCATTTAAAAGCACTCAGCTTTACCCAATTCACTTAGTAATTCCATTAAAATTAGTTACGCCATTCATGATGAATAACTGCTCTCCTTCTTTTGGAGGTATATATGATACCAAAAAAACTGATGGCCCCAATTTTCAGTAGTAAAGTTTTGTATATGTGAATAACTATACACATATTTCACTAATAGGGAAAATATCAGTATGAAACAACTTGTAGGCAGGTGCCAGCTACTAGAAATACCTGTTATCATGAGGCCACTTGGAAAGTTAGTGGTTTTAAACATAACACAAGTGGGGAAATTGAATCCCACTAAGATTGCATAGACTAAGACCACGTAGGGGGAGAAGATTCATCTTATTACTGCAGCAAAATGTAGAAGATTTTGATGATTAAAATTGTAAATGGATTTGCCAATTGACTGTCAGAACTTTGTCATTCATGTAAATCCTATCCTATATGTGAAACTAAAAGAGTAAAAGCACAAGCTGCAATACAGTTTTAGCTAAAAGTTTGTGAAGTACTTATAGTAGATCTTCTAAATACATACAGTTATAAAGGAAGCATTGATGTATTTGCTTGATTCCTCACAGTCACTGCCCTCATCTGAGGAATCATCTGAATCATGTTCACCCTCCTTACTGCATTCCTCTTCATGCTTGATTGGTACTCTGTTAAAGTCATCTGCATGAGACAAAGTGTCACCATCACGCCACACTGCTGCTCAGGTGTAGTATTAGAGGGGGGCTGTCCCTGCATGTGCAGGAGGGGAAATATATAGAAAAAGGCTAATACTTCAAAACAGAGTGCAGAACAAAGGCTGCTTTGCTTGAAATATATGGTCCCAATAATCCACATTTTAAAAAACTATTTTTTTTTTAAATTACTATGAGAAGTTTCTAATCTTACAGTGTTAAGAAAATTAAATAATTGAATACATCTCAGTAAGATAATTTACTGTCCTAATTGTTTTCAAAATTTAGTAGGTTTTCTTACAGAATATAACAGATAAAATAAGGGAGAGTTTATGAAAAATACTTACATGGAATTATGTTGGCATTCCTATTTTTGCTTTTATTTTCCTCACGATTCCCAGTGTTCTGTGTCCGCCACCCCTTATAGGAAGGTAATCTCTAAAGAAAGAGGATGTTTGGTATTACGCTTGATTAAAATGGCTCCTGGGATAATTGTCCCAGTCACTTCTTCTTTTAATTCTTTAAACTTTGGTCACATCTGTACTATAGTTTAAAAATGTCTGTCATACCACGTACAATTGCACAGGAAATCATGCACATAGATATAAGTAATCATTCCATGCTCCACATAGAAGCATATATATTATACCTTTGTTATATATTATCCAATACAGATAAATATCTTTGTTAAAAATATTAACATCAAAAGCAGGAATTAAATTTTATTAATTTACTTTTTTTTTCATGAAGGTAAAGAAACTTGCTGTGCCAGAGAAATAAAACAGCACAGCAGTGATAGATGATGTGTGATATCTCTCACGACTATTGTGCAAGGTACTTTCTAATGGAAGGGGGGGGAAATGGCACCAGAATGCAATGCTTATTTACCTGAAACTCTGCCTCCAGCAGAGAAGGATCACTTGGAGGATCTTTTCTTTTCAGATTGTTAAGATAGGAAGGCAGTTCTGATAGACTGACCTCTGTTTCTCCATACTGATTGTATTCCACTAGTGCTTGATGGATAAGGATGTACTGTGACTGGTGTTTCCCATTTGAAGGTTTTAAAAATGATGTTGTTAAAGGGTAAAGAAAAAAAACACCAAAAACAAACAAAAAAAAAAACAACAAAGTCATACCACTTTTTAAAACCATTATGATAAACTATTATTCCAATGATGATATTAGTGATAATAATATTAAGCTTTAATGTTAAATAATCATTAAATAAAAATATAAAAATATCAGACATTTTGATCTATAAAAAATCCAAATTAGATATTTTGGAGCATATTTAGTGTGTTGGATGAAAAGTGCTCTGCAAATAAATGTAATGACATTCAAGAAATACGCAACTGAGATTTAAAAGATCTGCAAAATGCATAAATAAGTTAAAAACATGCATTGCATCAGTCCATAACTTTTGTTATATTCTCAACTCAACTGAACATCTCACCTAGACAGTTTTTAGAATCTGAAAATTAAGTTTAACTATGCAAGTTCAATTTTGCATTTGTGAATTGTATGGCAAAAGCTGGATTATCAAATCTAAGACCGTCTTGCTTTCCTTTTTTAAAGCCTAAACTTAAAAAGTTGAAGTTTCTAAAACTAAAATGTGTTGCAAGTTTTTATCTCTCCATATTTTTCAGAGCTATATTTTCTATGAACAATTTCAAGTTAACTATAGCAATACCCAAGACTGAGCAGTGCGCTTCTGAGAAATACTGATGAAGCCCTAGAGAAGAGTTCTAAGTGACAGGGGTTCTAGAAAGATACCTCTACTTGAACCATAAGGCATCGCTGCCGACGCAGCTTCACAACATAGCCATAAACATCCACTCTGCCTTCTGCATCCAGCCCCTCCAGCATGGCATCAATTCCTATATACGTCCCAGTGCGCCCAACACCAGCACTGCAAGGCAGAAAGTGATCTGGTTATCAAGAGATCACTTGATCTGGGTGATCAAGTCCCAGTCCCACTCTTGAAAGGTGAACAGTCAGTGAGGGAGTGAAAGGGAAAAAGTGTGACAACAGGATATGAAGCAACTGAAAACAGTTCTTGCTGTAAATTAATCGGCAACAATGATGAGATTGTATTTTAAGTATTTTTTAATGAAAGTAAGGCAAATACTGCCAATTATGATGCTTGTAGCCAGAAAAGCACAATGTTTATCTGCCTGCTTTCCTGACCAAAAGTCTGTGTATTCTCAGATTTTATTGATCTGCATATCCTTCAGATCCTTCAGAAAACAGGCCTTTTTATGCATCTGTGAGTGCCTCACTCTCTAGTATTCAAGTCACAAAATTTGGGATAAGGCAAATACCTTTGCCAGGTCTTTTCTGAAGAGCATCACTTCATCCAACATTAACAACACTTTCAAAACATATCTACCTGCAGTGAACCACTATTGGGCCACTAAAAAAGTTGCTGAGAGCATTAACTCTGCGTCGGAGTTTGAGAAGGAGATGTGGATCCTCAGGGACTCCATGATCTGGCCAACTTGTGAACTGAATATGAGTGACATCTCTTCCAGCTGTCCTTTCTCTTCCCTAGACAAAGTGAAGTGTGGGGTTTTTATATATATATGTAAATATATATATATATATAAAAAATTATGTATAAATTATATATAGAGTATATGCATATATACATATATACATATATATACAGAAAGCCAAAATCAAGTGCAGATATACAAAACAGAAGAAAAATAACAGCAACAGTCATCAAATGTTGAAAAAGAAATTTGAGTGTGTTGTAATGTTATGATCCAAATGGACTTCAGATCATAACATTTTTCATATTCAATTTTAATTTAAAAATATCCATGAATCAAGGATACACAATGACTCCAACAGAGGACAAGCAATTGGTTCAAAGTGTTGCTAAAAATACTTTTTTCTCAGGTTAGCCTATGGTACTGAATACAATACATCTCCCCACTCTATTCATAAACAACTTCACCAGCGTGTATAGCCCTGCTTGCTTCAAGGGGTACAGGTTGGCAATTTTCTTACATCTCCTAAAAGTAGCCTGATGAGGTTACAATAGATTAATAAATTAATTAATTAATTAAACTGCATTTACACACAAAGTACAAATTACATACAGAAAAATTAATGTGATTTCAGATGTCTAAAACAAAGCAATTAACCAGCCTTAATGATTCTACGCATAGCCAAATGGCAATTTTAAACCCTCATGTTTATAAATGCCATTGAGATTACCAGAATTTGTAATTGTCCCACTATATAATTATCATTAGGGTAGATAATGGTGCTCTGTGAGTCACATGGATTTTACTTGCAGAAGGATTTTCCAAGATACACATAAACCAGTAAAATTTCTGTGTTAAAGCACAAGCTAAATATCTAAAGGAACCACAGTGTATTAAGTTTTCCATGCTTAACAGCATAGTAACAGTTTCCCCTTAAACACATTTTTAAGTTTGGAAATATATGTCTAACTCCTATTTCTTTAAGGAATGACACCAACTAAGAAGTTTCCTCTTGAATTATATATTGCTTAGGAAAAAACAGCAGAGCATCGTCCATTGATAGCTCACTCTTGGAAGGATCTCTCAACACCTAGAGACTCCAAATTGGTGCTCCCATTCCAGTCTTACACTTTTGAAGTGACTTACGTTTGTGATGTGCAGTTTCTGAATGACATAGTCTGGACACGTTTTACTTTCATTGATCTTCACAATGATGTCCCCATATGTTGCAGAGCTGCCCTCCATTGATGGCCAGTACTGGGCACATTTGTTCTGTGAAGATATGAAGTTAGTTGGCCAGCACTATAGCAAAATGGCAGAAAGCTGAGATCTAGAAGAAAGTCTGATTTAAAACAGACGGCAACTCAGTATAGTTTTTCCAACTTCTCTCAGGTATTTTCTTCTCCCTGAAAAGGCTGTCACTGCTTAGGATGTCAGTGTTAAATAATTCCAAATATCCAAAAATTTAAGTCTCTGACCTGAATTTTATGCCCCTGGAACTTAACTTGGAAAATCTCATGGGGAAAAGAATCATGTGCACTACTTGAAAAGTGAACAGCCATTGTTGCTGTTGCCTGAAGGCTGTAGAAAAGTTTGCAGCTGCTTCTATGGCTTCTTTTTGAGTCTTCAGTGAGGGATGTCACTCCTTGTCTGCCTGAAACATCTGCCTGGGGATGCTGTAGATCTGCATGCTGCCAGTATTTTAATCTTTTAAAGCAGTTAAAACAGCAGTTCCCCTTCTTCCTGCTGTACATGGAATAAGGAACAAAAACAAGCCAGAAACACCCAACCTTTCAGTTAAAGGAAGAGGAAAGACAACAGATTAGACAAAAATATATATTCTGTCTAGAATTTACTGCGGGCATTGACAGGATATCAGAAGATAGTTGACAGGAGAAAAATAAAAACAATACCTTTTATGACAGGTCTACGAGGAGCTACAGTTCTATCTTAAGCCCTTTTCTGGATTTATTAGTTGTAATTTGGAAGCTCACCCTCTGCTACTCACAGCTGGGACTAAAGTGATATTTTCTGATAAGACTGCTGATAAGACAGCATAATGTCTTGGCCCACTTTCCAAAATAAGTTCTGCCACAATGAGAGAACAGTAAAGAATGAAAACAAAGTACTAAGAAGAAAATGTAATTCATCACAGGACAGCAACCCATTCAGTTTTCAGACAAAAGATGGATGTATGGATGAATGGATGGATGGATATTTCTCACCCTCTTGCCTTCCTCACAGCGAGTCACCATGACAATAATTGTTGCCTTCTGTTCCCAGATCATTCTCCAGAAATCATCTGTGGTTTCATCCTTAGGGCCTAGTGGGAGGTATTAAAAGGGAGTTTTTCAGAGTGCAGCTACATGAAAAAACACTTGGCTTCTTGACATGCATAGCCATTCAGTTTGAAAAGCTAACCAGAGATCACACAAATAACAGGCACACGCTTGATTTCATTATGACTATTGCTATTAGGCTACAACATTTTAGAAGTCTCATATAGATCTTTACTGCATAGCTGTGAAATCTGAAAACTTATGGTGCAAAATTATACATCATGAGAAGTCTACTATCTTCATTAAATTGCCTAAGCAAAAACTCATTGGCAATCTTTTTCATATGAAATTTCAGAATTTCAGATTTTCAATTTTTCTATAAAATTACTAATATATTTTTATTTCTCTTTAACAGAAAATGGGTGATTAAAGCATATTCTTTTAAGGTTAAAAAATACCTTGTGCAGCAATGTATTTTCTTGGTTCTTTAAAGCCCTGTAACAAAGTACAATGTTATCAACTCTTAGAATGGAAGTATGGACAATTTAAAAGATTTGCAACTTTAAAAATAAATTCAATATGCAACAGCGCAATAATACTGAATACATTACAGAGATGGAAAGAACTCAAAGAGAAATCATCGAATCATAGAATCGTCAGGGTTGTAAAGGACCTTAAGAACATCTAGTTCCAACCCCCTTGCCTGAAACACACAGACTACAGAATTTCATCAGTAGTGCCTAAGACTTTTTTTAAGTAGAAGTCACTCACATCAATATAACTTGCATTGATATAGTCTGATCCTGGGTCTCCTGGGATTTCTGAGAGCTCAACACGGTTATGATCATCTGTTTAAATTATTTAAAAACAATTTAAAAAATTATCTCAAAGGACTGAGAACATAAATATTTATAAAACATACAAAAACTGTGCCAAATACTCACATGGAAGGATATCAATATAACGGTTTTTGCTCTGATTATGGCTTTTCTTGGCCTCCTTTATTGAAAATTTAGTGAAAACTCTAGGAATACTCTGTAAAATACAATGTTTCTTTTACTGGGTAAGCATATATTTAAATTTGCTTCCAGTTGCAGTCAAATGAAAGAAATTTACTACTACTGAGTCTTGAACATAACATTCTGTTTCATACTTTACTACTTCATATATTTCTTATATCTAAAGCAAACGAATTTCTTACCCTTAATATAAATAATACATATCTCTGCAATTATGTATATTCCCTGCATATTGATTTATGTATGGCTATGCAGTAAGAGAAAGCATTAAAAAAGTGTAGTAAACAGTACTTTAGAATTAGAAGTATTCAAACTGTGCATTTTATGCTTTTGCTGAAAAACACCTTTAGGAAAAAAATCACCTTATAATAAGGACAGCTTGGTAACAAAATTAACTGAAGCCTATTTGATCTTAATTAATAATTAACTCAATTTTCTAGATTTGCTTATAATCAGTGCAAATATTTCAAACACGCTCTTGAACAGAAGTCTTCCAACCATTTGGTTACAAATCTGTGATTTTTTTTAACCAATAACAAACCTGAAATTCATCTAAGAAAAGTCTTCCTTCATCAGCAATCTTCCTCTTGTATGTGTCCAGCAGTTGCTCCGAAGGTATTGGCTCTATGTTCAGAAGTTGCCTATCATCATCTTTAACTGTGTAGATACGTAGAACATTTATTGTTACTGACTTTGTAAATTACATTTCTGTAAACATGATACTCAAATTGTCAGAAAAATTAACAAAAGGGAAAAACTATTTTAATCATGCACATTTGCTTTTCAAAAAAAAATGGTGTTGACTGAGCCAGCTGTGAGCAAACAGGCCCTGGGAATAACAGAATTGGTTCCGTTCTGATGCTGGAGACAAGTGAGGAGAACATGTGCAAGGACACTCCATTAACAGCCCTTTTGTACAAAGTGGCAATTGTGATATTTAGGTCACAGCAACAGCTCCAACACCCACAATAGTTGGATGTCATTGCCTTCTACTTCAATTCCGATCACTTATCGTCACTGGCAAAATCCCTTATTGTGCAAACAACCAACAAATGTAACAACATGTATTGCCTACTTTCCCGAATTTTCTCCCACCTATTCTCTGAGTCTCAATAACATGTAATATCACCTTTAATGATAAAGCAATGGTTGAATAACTTCTACATCTCTAACTAGACGTTAATACATTTTTCATTTATATTGAAAAGATCTAATTTTTTGTAACAACTGTGTGTCTACGCAAATGGATTTGAATATCAACACAGTACTAATTCCCATTTAATGTAGTTAATTTTTGTGGGCTTGAATGTCATAAATTATTTTTTTCTTGAAGCTTCTGGTATTGACTGATTCTGCCTTTCTTCAGAGGCTTTGAAATCTTGGGAAAATATTACACATAAAGTTTGATTCCAGTCTTTGAGATTTGAAATCCTTCAGAATTTTACAGTAGAAAACAACTGGTTTATGTTTAAATTCTTGCTTTAAAAAAGGTGCACAGGAAAGTTTTCTTGGGCTATTTTTCTCCAGTTGAGGCGTTATTATGTTGATATCTCTAATACACTTATACAACCTAGAATTTAAGAAATCCAAAGGTGGCAGCAAGACATGTGACTAATTTTATTTCCAATTGCTAAATATATAAAGATACTCACCTGTAACAAGGTTCACACCTTCAGAAGAATTGCTGTAAAAAGCAAAAGTATCTGTAAAAGCTCTGACTAGTAACACATATATATGAGTTAAATAAAAGCAGGTTTGTATGTGAACACCAAGACTGTTTATAACCTGCAGACTGTTACAAACCGTCTGTGAAGCAAGAGTAATACAACTGGGATTTACAGGCCCTGCACATAGCAGAGGGAGAAACAAGGGAACCACATCAAACAGCTTTACCGCTTGCATAATTTTGTCCATATCACCTACAACAAGTATGTCTTTACTTTCTTCACTGGAATAACTGCTTACACCATCTTTGTTTCTTTTGCTAAATAAGTGACAGAAACCTAATACATAAACTATTACAAAATTAATTTTAAATGCCAGGTAGCCAAGAACAAGCCAGACTCTCCTGGGGTAGGTGAGGAGGTGGTAAAGGAGCTGGAAGAGATGAATCCCCAAAATTCTGCTGTTGCCAGAGGGCTGAGAGGCTTCTGAAAAAAATTGCCCTAGCTCCCATGTCTCTACCAGCAGAAAACGCCCTCTCACGCATTGCACCACCTTCTTCCACAGCAATAGTAGCAGTCAGCCTGGCTTTCCAGGGCACAGTTATCAGGGAAGGCAACTATTTTTCTACTACCATCCTCTTTGACCTACAGAACTGCCACATCACCTTAGTGACTATAACCAAAGCCTCCCTGAAATATTGTTTCTGGTCAATAAGTATTTGAAAGAGTTCCAAGAAAGCATGCAGTATTTTCAATACTTTTAGCTTAAAATGTGAAGGAAAGGTTTTCCAGTAATTGTGCACATTTTTTCACAAACCTAGTGACAAAAGATTTTATTCTAGCAGATCAGTTCTTGTGTGCACAGAGAAAGGCTATATCAGAGAGGTTTTAAATCTACTTCATTGTATTTGTGTTGCCAGACAAAATATCAAAAATTGTGGGGTTTTTTTTTTTGAAAGAGTTAAAAGGTAAAAAGATGCCTTTTCCCATTTTAATAAAATATCAAATTTGCAACATTTTTGCACTACCAATTAGGAAACCTTGTGGAAAAACAGAAAGCCCACACACCACACCGCATTTATATGAGAGAAATATTAAGCTTACCTAAGCTTATTTTTGTGAAGACCATAGATTTTGTACAGAACTAGTAGTAAAGCAATTGATGTCACAATGATCAAGAACACCAAGAATATAATCAGGGCTTTAGAATTATCTAGCGACAGAAAAAGAATACAATTATTATTTCTTTAATACATAATTAATGGAATGAAACAATTATTTTTCAGTGTTTTAGTTTAAGGTTGTTAATCCAAAGTGTCAAAAACTTTTAAGCTCAAAGAAAAGATGGTAATTTTATTTTTTCATTAAGAAAACTTTCGTTTAAACTATCCAAATCCACCTGTCAAAATGTTACAACTCAGTCACTGGTTCAGCATTACCATGCTTGTCTCATCTCAGATGTTCAGCTCCTGAAATACAGAATCTGAACACAGGAAAATATTCCTGAAGCGAATAATTTAAGTTAGAGAAATTAATTTCTAGTTGCACTTGAATGCTTCCTGAAGAAACCACAGATGTGTAATAATTCTGAATTACAGTTAATGACTTGTCAACATGATCTGTTAATGCTGAGTGAGGACATTATTTTTTGAAGTGCAGATCAACTAATAAGTGTAAAAACAGACAGCTTGGACTTTTAGGTAGGAGCAATTGTAACAGAGTTCACAATTTACACTATTTATACTACGCTAAAGTCTAAAAGGAAAAATGCTGTATATATATTTACTTACACCTGGTTTTTATACTTGTCTTTACTGGCTGCCCTCTATATTCTCCATTAAACACCAAGATCTGCACACAGTGGGTGAGAATAATAGAGATTAGTTAAGATGTAACAAGTCAAAATTTCTGCATAAAGTTTTTTTAAGAAAAATGAAGTACAATGAATATTCAAAATGCATCCATATATTTTCAATGAATCAACCTCATTGACAGCAGGATCTGCTGTAAATCTTTGTATAGCCATTTGTAGTGCAGCTCAGATTTCTAACTAAGTCGTAGCAAGATCTAAATCAAAAAATATGTAGATGACTGGTTAGTTAGTGAAATAAGAGGCACATTTTACAAAATAAGTACAAGTTGTATCTCAAGGAAAAAATCAAATTTCTCTCTTACCAAATCCCTCAAATCTGAAAATTAACCATGCAATATATAATTAAACATCATTATTTTATTTGCTTTAACAATAAATATACAAATAGTCAACGGAGTCAGATATTTTTAATGAAAGTTCCTATACGGGAAGAAGTTCCTTAGTTTGAATTATAGAAGCCAAAATAAATTTTCAAATAAGCTGCTGTCTTGTAACATTAACTTTCAGGTACTTTAACTGGTGTTAAAACACTAACTCTGTGCAAATGTGTTTATATTTCATAACACATATTATATTTATTGAATCTTTTAAATTTCAGTTAAGGTGAAAACATCACTAAACCAAAAGTATCCTAGGTACGATCCTGTTTATTCCCTGAACAATCCAGTCCAGACAGAAGGAAATTGTGACATCTGCCAACTCTCACAGGTGACCTGTTGTTTGTTTTTTCTTGAGCATTCTATCACTTGACCCAGAATTCTTTCATTACTTGTTAAGGCCATAAAGCTTCCTCTCTTTTTCCAGTCGGAATTGGACAAAATAAGGAAAAAGCAGAATCCAGGGGTTAGAGCCAAGCAGAAGATAATTTCTTCTATAAAGCAAACTGCTCACTGCAATTGGTGTACAAAAAGCTCACAAGAGTGCAGGGGTCTCATACTATGAGGGCAATGCCAGCATTTCTTGTTCCTACAGGACTTCGTCTTTATTTTCCAAATAAAAAGCTTTCAGAGCAGAATCTCTTGAAAAAATACTGACAGTCTTGGAACAAAACCTAGACTATTCAAGTTCTCTGATACTGCATTTTCTCAGGAAAACATAGAGAAAAGAAGAAAAGATTGTGAAAAAATGACCGAAACTGGTTCCTGAAAGTAATAAAACTCCATCATTCCTGCTTTTTTATCAAAACTTTATAGAGAGTTGATACCAAGATATGAAAAATTTTCTCAGTGGCCACATTACAGGGGCCACATAAGGCCGTTAGCTTTTCAAACAACAAATGCCAAAAGGATGAAATGTCTCAAAAAACAGAAAATAGTAGGAGGCCTTCAGGAAAGTGAAGTTTGTAAGCAAAGGATGATATATTTCGTATGGAAACGACTGCGAAAGGATCTGAACTGCTTTACACTAACCAGTCCCCGAAGCATCAAAAGTCTTCACAGTGAAAAATACTGAACAATTTATTTCTCAGCAATTGTCTCAAGACCTAAATCCCATATTCATTCTCTGATAGAAATGACATTAAATGAAATGTGTTTTAAATGCGAAAATATCAGTTACACCTAAGAAACTAGTAAGAAACTTATGGAACACCCAAATTTCTCTCTGTCCTACGTACAAAGAATCTATTCACCTTGTATTTTTCATGCAGTCAGAACCTATGTGGAATAGCACACAAGGGAATGCTTGATCGATCGATTGATTGATTGATAGGCTAGGCACATATGCATTTTGTTTCCAAGGCAATAGCTACTTCTTTACATCTGTGGCCTACAGACCCACAAATTAACTCCTCTGATACCATACTTGCTTTTCCTAAACCCAAGTATAATACTCTTAAACAATGAAAATACAGCAATATTTTATATACTTAATTTAATAAGCCTACTTACCCTAAATGTATAGTTCGTCAAGTATGACAGATTTTCTTTTTTAAAATCACACTCGTGTCTGGAGTCATTTGTTCCATCATTTTCCCAAGTCAATTCAAATATTTTTTGTGCTCCATACACTTGTTGACTTTTGCATTTAATTTGGACAGCATTATCAGCTGTCAATGTTGCATTAACATCAATCACTTGCTGTGGTTCTGTTAACAAAAAAAAGTGTTACTGGTTCTATTCTCATAATTTCAAACCAAACATTTCAACAGCTGTATCTATTAATATCCGTCTGTCATCTTTTCTGTTAATAACTTTAAACATTTTATTCCTCAAAAATTTCAATCCCAACTTAACAAGATCAACAAAATCAATTTTTAATTAACTATAGGTTTAACTGAAACTGGAAAAGGTGTGAAGTGAAACTGAAAAGGCTGGGAATATTAGAGCTCTCCTGACAGTCAGACTGCAAAGATAAGGATCTCAACTCTCTTTTGCATCTGAGAGCACTTTCTCATTTGAGAACCATGGGACAACAGACAAGACAGGGGCACAAACAGTTTTCTGCGTGAGTATATGTTTTAAAACTCCTGTATGTTTTAGAATGCCTGTAAATGAGGTTTCCTACCAGGAGTTACTAGCATATTTTAGTATCTGAAATAGTATCATGTTATCAATTGTTGAAACAGCTGGAGTATATTTACTAAATACCATTAATTCATGAAGGCAAGCAACTTGTTATTTTCCCAAAAAATAAAGGAATTGAGGTTGTTTTCCAAACTCATAAACTTATATTGTGGTCAGTAGTCTTCACCTGAGTTAGTAAAACATGAGTGGAGCTCCAGAAAGTGGAGGCTCCAAAACACAATTTGCTTAAATTAGATTATCACAGAGAAAAATCAAGAACGTCCACAAATTAGGGATGTTTAAAAATTAATGACATTTTTCAATTTCTGTTACAGTTAAGTCTAAAATCAAATGGTTTACATTATCAACCAATTTAACAGATTTTTTTGGGGAGGGGGGTGGGGCTTCAGGTGATAATTTTGACCCCTGTGTTCTTCCAGCTATAAAGTAAAATCTGTTATCTCAATGACCCAGAGTAATAAGGAGATCCCATTTTTATTAAGGATTGTCTATAAAGCTGGATAAAAAGCTCTGTATATTTCACAGATGTATAGGATTCAATTTCAAAACAACAGTCTGTCAGAAGTCCCTGTATTTCCCAAAGTTCTATAGAAACACATTTTGTAAAAACAGTTCAGATTTAATGTCTTATATATCCATTTTGGCATACTTTTCAGGAATGCTAAAAGCAACAAATGATTTAATTATTCCCCCTATTGGGGGGGAAGAGGAGGGGAAAGAGAGAGACTAAGGAAAAAAGCATAACAAAAAAATCCAACAACAAACCACTTCTACAAACTATAATTACATCACTAGCACAAAAGTAATATTTTATTTTTCACTAAAAAAACCCCAATGCTTTCCTTATTTAGTGAAATTAAAGGAAAAAAATAGTATCTTACTAGGTACTAAACCATCATAGTTCCCTTATAGTTGTAACTGTATATTAGTTGAGTCTGGAGGTGGTGCAACTACAGCTAAAAATGTACCAGAAGATTTTAGATAAACATGGGGGTTTGGGTGGATTTGGGGATTGTGGTGTTTTGTGTGGGTTTTTTTCACCTCAAAGAAGGAATTAAACCAGTATGGGGCTCTACCTCTGAAGATTCTTGCAAATAACAATAACACATATAAAATACAATGGAGTACAATAAGAAAGGACATATTCTCTGTGTTGCTATCAGCCTTGTTCGTAACAGTTAGTAAATGAGAGACTTACCTGCTGATTTTGTTCTAAAGTTACATCTTCCTGGTTTTCCTCTATATAGTCCCCTATTAAATGTGCTTTCTGTATATGGTGTCACAGACACAGAACCATTGGTGTATGGTTCCAATTCCTGGCAAATATGGCTAGTCTTGTTGATAAGTTCTTCCTCTTTGAGAAAAAATGAAAAATTAAATTAATGAATGAAATTTATGTTAGTCGCACAGGAACTCTCACACTTCATCAGAAGTACCTGGAATCGCTAGCATGTGTACTTCTATTTTAATTCCCTTGTACTTCGTTAGTTTGTCTTGCTTACTAATGCTAAGTGAAAGCTCAGGAAGAAAAAAATACATTTCCCAATGAAAAAGGTAGAAAGTTGATGTTTTTTTCTGTTTGTGTTTTTTTTTGTCTTTTTTATTTTTACTTTCTCAGTATGTCATTAAAATGGCTGTAATTAAAAACTAGCATAAAACAGATTGATAAGGAGACACTGATACTTTTGTCTGTGTTCAGCTTAGGAAGGGGTTCATAAACAAATGTCAAAAGTCACTCTTTACACTGAGCAAGTGTGGGGCTTCGGTGACTTGGGGAACTAGGGAGTAATGGTCTTTCCATGCTTCCTTCTGGCCGCTTCAGGTGTGACCTCCCTGTACCCCAGCATACTACCCTGGTCTCCTATACTGGCCAGATCAACCACAGAATCTGGTGCATGGGGCTGCCACTCTTTCAGGGAGTGGTCAAATTTGGGGCATGGAGAATGGAAGAGATGATTTATATCTGGGAAACACAGGAGCATGACAGCATTTGGTTTCTGTGACAGTCCAGGTTTACAAAACACGTAGTATGTTAACAGAAAGAATAAATTAACTCAGGACTGGCTTAAACCTGACATATATTTCCTGCTATCATCTATCAGGCTCTTCATTTTCAAAACATCATTTTCCAGTCCTGTTTTGAAGAAAAGCTCACACCTGGAAAATATGGTCCTAGTATAATGGATACAAGCTTATCCACCTAGATGTAAGGTGGCCTAATCCAGCATATCTGAAACGAGTGACCATCTGGTAGAAGACAACAACCTGGCTTTACTTGTCTAAACATGTTTATGCTAAATGCCATACCTGAGACTCAACTTTTACATACATAGCTGTTACTCAGCAGGCAGGTACTGGCTTCTCAGAGAATATATTAATCAGCAATAGCAGCTTTTTCCGAGACAGAGAACACCATGCTAGAAGCTAATCAGGCTGCTGATAATCTTATGACAGCTTATTCTTAGCACAAGAAGGATGAGAACTGAATAGTGACAGAATTGTGTCCTGAAATGGTAAACTGAATAGCCACAGGGTTGAACTGAAATATCCTTGAAGGACAAAAACATTTGTACCAAAAGAAAAAAGTAAAAAGGCACAGCTTGAAGAGATTCCAAAATGGAATGACAGTGCATCATGCTTAGTGCTCTGTAAACGTTAAAACATGCACTGAATTATTCAGTAATGAAAGGGCCTATGCTTACCTCTGTCATTGCATGTCACTATATAACCATCTACAGGACCCTTTGAAATGTCGCTAGGTTTCTTCCATGTAACAGATACATATCTGGCCTCAGAAACTACTGTAAGGTTTTCTGGTGCTTCTGGAGCTGTTGTAAAAGAAAATTCCTCTTTTTACCTACTTTGATTAAATTAAATTTCATTGGATACTAAAGCAAGATGCAACAACATGTAATATTTTTTGTAGTCTATTTCATTCAAAGAAATTATACATAAGTATAAACGAAGCATATGCAAAAGCATCACATTAGAGTAATATCATAAATTTAATTCATTAAGGACAAGGTGAATACAGCAATATTACATATTACTAAAATTTTCCAGCATTTCCAAATATTATAAATATATTGATTTATGTTGATTTCCTTTTTAATTTAGGAAAAAAACCCAAATCAACAAATCAAAACAACTCATCCCCCCAAAAAAAAACCCTAAGCTATTTCCAAGGACAATGCTTTGGAAAAACACACAAAAACATTCTTTGCAATTGTTCTATCACATCTTTCTTCAAATCAAGAACTTAACACTTGTTTTTCAACTAGGCCTATGCCTTTTTTTTCTGTGTTCATTCAAGTAAAACTTCCTTATATTTTGTCATGCTCTCATCCTCAAAAATAAATCACACTCTCTGAAAGAAGGAAAGGCATCAAAATGGAAGATGTGACTGGGGCTGGAGAGGGACTTCAGTCAAAGAACCACAAGAGCAGGATACCAGGCAGGAGGAGCTGGAGCAGAACAAGAGAATGGCTGAGCACAGTGCTCAGAATATATCTTCAACCCCAGGAAACGTGGATAGTGAGATTTATAATAGGAATTTCTAGAAATATGTGGAACATAAAGCAACAATAAGCATTACACTTACCACCATAATCTGTTGTTATGATGAACTCTTGGCTGACAACCTTCTTTTCAAAAAAACGTATGGTACCAGTGCAGTTGTACTGAGAGTTGGCTGATAAATTATTCAGTTCTTTGCAAAACTGACTTAACTCTGTAAAGACCGGTAAATCTGTAGACAAAAAGAATTTTGCCAATATTTTTCACAACTCCAAGTGTACATTCTAACATTTTAACTGGAATTTGTCTACCACAGTTATTAAATCTAATTTTAAATAAACTGTCATAATATTCCAAACAGAAAAGTGTACAACCTAATCCAATGACTAGGGCATGGGTTCCTTTAAACTAACTTACTTTGCATAGATCTTTATCAGCAAAGGTAACATGATCTGATTTTCTAAGAAAACAACTTTTCCACAGAAATCAAAACATTTAATGGGAGTCTGTCAGAACCCTGGAGTGGCTTGTTAGCTCTTCAGCTCTATGAAACAGGAGACCTTCAGGCCCAGACATTCATCACAGTTTTCTGGGACACATGAGGACATCCAATATTTGTATCTTCCCTACCACACTAGCTGCCCTTGAGCCAGTGCCTCCTCCCACTGGCTGGCTTCAGGAGCAGAGAGCCTGGCCTCTTGCCTCCAGGAGCGTGCAAAGGGAGCTGCCAAGGTAGTCTGCAAGGGGTCAGCTCGCAGCAGACCCACACATTGCAGGATTTCCAAATTCTCAGCTCCCCTTCAGGCCATCAAGCGGGACCTCAAAATTTCCACAAGTCTGCAATTTGTGAAGCTGGCAGACTCAGGAAATGAGCTCTCTGGGTTTTACCTTTCCCCAGATCTGCAGTGTGTGGGGACAGTAGTCCCCAGCCTGGTGATCCTGGAAATTCTGAGCAGTCCTTCCCTCAAACTGGCACAATAAATTTAAATCTGATAGTCTCTCATCAAAGGACATCACCAACATTGCTTTATAAAATAAATAAATAAATAAACAACATTTAGAATATCTTAGATAAGTCTTACCTTTGCAGTGAACAGTCACGTTAGCTAAGCAGTCAAGTGGCTTTTCCCAGCATAATCTTGCAGATGTGTCGGTTTGGCTCTCAACAGTGAAAGGATTCTTGCCAGTGTCTGAAAAGGATTAACATTATATGCCACTGTTACACTGACTATATTGATTTTTCAAATAGCAATTTGTTCTTTTATATTTGTTGACTTGTTCTGCAATATGAAGATGCAATTGGCACAGAATAACATACAAAGAATTTAACAGGAAATGGAAAGTAAAAAAAAATGAAAAATCTTAGATGATACAAAGACACTCCTGGCATTCAAATAATAAATGAAACTTTGAATCCAGCAATGTTTTTGGTGAACAAAATATCCAGCTTAAATAGCAGCTTTCAAGCACTGACTCATCTTGCTATAGCTAACCATGCTGCATATGGCCAACATAGTTAAAGTTCCCTATTTTCCTTTACAATGAGAAAATTGCATTTTCTTTCATCCTACTTTAAGAAAATACAAAAGGGTTTTAAGCTGCAACTTCAAAATATCTTACAAAGCAAGCATAAAATATGAAACCCTATCTGGGGCTCGGAAAAGAGACATGAATAGACTAAAACATCCAGGAAAGCTGGATGACTGCATGTCAAAAAAAAAAAATCCCCAAAAAACTACCAAACCCGCTCTGTACCTACCAGGTGGAACAGAAAGATATGTGTCAGCGCAATTTTTAACACTAACTGTGTATCTCATGCATCTCTGAAGTTCTATTGTATAGATGCCAGATTCCACACTGAAGCTCTTGTTAGCCTCCAAAATTACATATTCTCTGTTTTTTCTGAGATTTTTCAGTGTAACTTCAGCCACATTATCCTTGTCTTTTACACTTTTTATGCTGTAGTCAATACCATCATCTAAAAGAAAAAGATAAAATAGTAAACAGTAATTTTATGACCATTTTTAAGAACCATTTAATGTTTTATGGCACCCCAAGCACCATTTGTGTTCTAAGAATAAGAAAATGCAACTAAACTATCTGTCTCTTATTCTTTACTTTAACTTTTTACTTATCTTTTACTTTAAAAAACTGCTTTGTCAAAACAGAATATTTCCTTCAGAAAATATTCTTTTAAGTAATTTTTCAGTTATAAAAAATAAAAAATTAAGATGAACGTTCCAGAAACAGATATGCTTTAATTTAGAATGTCCATTCAAAGTGAAATACTTTCTTTTGATACATTGAATCATTTGTTTGAATAGAAATTTCAAATTTTCTTACTCAAAGCATTCCATAACCATCTAGCAAATAATGGCTAGAGTCTACTCCTGAAAATAAGAAAGGAGAGGTCTCTAACTCTGAAGAGAGAAAAAATAATATCAAAACTTTAGTTTTATTTTAGTTATGAATTGCAGATTGCAGCATGTGGCTATGAATATAATGGGTAAAAATTAGAGTGGAATGAAGGTAGATCTCTTCTGCAGCCCTGATATCAACAGCCTCAACAGCCTAGTGCAAGGAAATTTAATAGAACTGTAAATGGAGATGAGAAGACCGGAACTGTTGATAACATTAAACCTACACTTACTGAATCGGAAAACAGATTATAAAATAATGAGATGCTATAACTGATCGGTTTTACTGATCAACTCTTCATATTTTAGTTTACTGATTTGGTCACATTTGAAGACTGAGATAAAATCAGAAGTTTAGCTCTTACCACAAGGTTCATCTGTTGTCACTGGGGGAGTTTCTATAAGAAAAGAAAATAAAAGGAAGGTATAGCTCAGCAGGCTTGGGGTTTTATTTCCACAGTGCATTAGAGGAGTGTAACTGATATTGCCCAAAACTTCATTCAGTATAGTAAATACAAGAAATAATATTTAGCACTCCGCTCGCACTTAAAAAAGAGAAGAAAGCATCAGCTACATAGAACTCCATATTTTAATCAGTTATTTTAGGCGTCATGTGTCTTTCATAATTTTCCAATGACATAGCTGACTACAAATCAAACTGGCTACTAATAACATTACCGCATACAAAATTATAGAAGAATATTCCAAAATCACACATTCTTATAGTGATATGATGTGATAGTGGTTTCCCAGGATACATATGCTGCAGAACTGCTAACTGAACAGCATCCAGTGTCACTAAAGAAACAAAATTAACCTACTTTTTATACTCTTTGGAAAGAGATTTCTGCAACAGTACAGATTGTTTCACAAATATTTTTACATCAAAAGACGCAAAAGAAATTACAAGCTGGCATTTAGAAAATACTTACAGATGCTTGAGCAAAGAACTTCATCCTAAAACAATTACTGAAAATATACTAAGGTATAAGTATTACCAAAAGAGACTGATATGTAATTTTTTTCAAAGAGGATAGGCCCCAGACTTGCATCCCTCCAGGCTGGGAGTCATCTGGCTGAGTAGTGCCCCTAAAGAGAGAGTAAACTTAGAGGGTCCAGTGGAGAATTACCAAGATGATTAGGGGCAGAAGACCCACAAGTAAAAGTTAAGTTAATCAAAGAGCTGACAGAATGATATAGCTACTTTGAAGGGTAGTTACAAGGATGGTAAGAGTCTGACTCCTGGTGTACTTTGCTCAAGCACACACATGTATTTTACTGACCTGAGTAATTCCTAACATCCCAATTGCAGTAATAATGTGTGTGTCTGCAATATTAGATCCCAAGAAAATGTTAATGCTAAGTGAAACAAAAGGGATGTCACCAGAAAACAAAGCACATAGATCCTGGATGTATTCATACATTTTTGCTGCTTGGGCAAGTTTCTGTGAATAACAAGAGAAGTACTGATGCAGTAATTGACAGTTGTACCGTTGTGCTATGCCACTGTGTGGAAATTCTATTTTTCACTTTCTTGACAAGTAGCAAATCTGGCATCTTTAACGCTACTCATAAACTATTAATAAGATTACTAAAAATCCTGAAGTTTAATGCAGTTGTACACCTGACTTGTATGCTTAAGTTTGATAAAAACATTCAAAACGAATTCCCTCATTCTAGCACATTTTCTGTGTTTGCAGCATCTTAATTGTGATAACCGTGTGCAAGTCTGTCACCTATTGTGTAAGTGGGGATGATCCCAGTGTTTGCTGGCATGCTGACTGGTGAGATGGTGCTGTGCAAGGATGTTGAATTGTAATCATCTGTAAGGAAATAAAAAACATATCAGCATTAAAAAGTAAAACTCATTATTTCGTATGGCTATGTCATCAGAAATGTCTTATACTACAGCCCTTCTCTGCTCATGTTTTTCCTTCCCAGGATTTTTGTAATTTAAAGGAGAGTGCTGAAAGAAAAATCATGTTAATATATCAAATAAACCAGAAAATAATTATTTAAATAGAAACAATTTTTTAGGAATATAACAGTTATTAATGAATTTAGCAATGTATAAGCAGATTTTTTTCTTTATTTAGTCATAATTCAGACAGAATCAAAATTAAAATGGCATCAATAACTGTGAACTGGGAAAAACTGTAACATTTTGCTATATCCTTACAGTAAAACACAATTATGTCCTTGTGCTCTTTCAGAAACAAGCACTCCATTAGTGTTCATTTGCCAGATCACATACCTTGATATTACTCACTATAACTCAATATTTATCTTCCTGCTTATGAATCACTGATGGGTTTCTATATTCTCTTTTATGTCCACTCCTATTGCTCTAGCTTTGACAGTAGCCTTGTTGACAGCAGCTAGAGTTTTCCTAGTACTGAGATGACTACAAGAATTGGCTATCAGATATCACATCCTGGAAATAATTCTGGTATTGCCACTTTGCCAAATTGCAGATACCTTTTCTATTTGATGAACCAAATGCTGGAAAAGGCTTTCCTGAGGCTGAATTACAAGTTTCCCACTACAGTTTAGAGAGCAGTGAGTGGCATCTAAAGGAAGACGGCAAACCTGATGAAGCATTCTGGAAGGCAGTGGGAGTGCGTGTGGTGAGGGAAGTAGTGCTGCTGCATGGTGGGTTGCTGAGTGCCGTGACAGAGATGGAGCCTGCATGTGTGGAGAGGTATGTGCTGTCTGCAGGAGAGAAACCAGTGGTGAGAGTTACAGCAGTGTCATTAATGCTTCAGAGGCTCCTGCTCAAGGAGGGACACAAAGCTCCACACAACACAGGACTGCTGTGCTGGAGCACTCTCATATTGAGGCACTGTGAATCTGTTTGCAAGCAAAGACACAAGCACACCAAATGCTCAGGGTGTTTGGAGGTCCAACAGGTGTCAGCTGAACATCCAGCGAGTATAATCCTTTTTTGCCCTGACTACACCTCTTTCTTGCTGTGTTTAAAATATACTCAAAATCACGACTCAAAACCAGACTTGTCTGATATTCTTGCCTCTTTCAACAGCACATTTCAACTCATTGGGCTGAATGAAAATGCATGACACGTTCTGTGAGAGAACTGTGTGCAGGAAAACAAAAGCAGAAATTATCAGTAAAAAACACCAATGCAGTTCTGTCATGTAAATTAAAAGTTTCTTACCAGGCATAGTCACTGCTGACTCCTCTCCTTTAAAAGAGAAAGAGAGAGAGAAATCGTAAATTAAACTTTCAAGGAATTAAACACAATCATATGCCAAAAAAAAAAAGAAACATTCCTTCCTCCCAACAATCAACTGAGTTTTCCCCAGCAAATTACACATTCTTAAGTAATTACATTCTTAAGTAATATTTAGTGGCATGTAGCAACAACCAGACCCCCAAAATACCAAACATACGATATATGTGGACTGATACTGTCCACATTAAAAACCACTTTTTCTTGAGTCATGAGTTTGTGCTGCGCAGCCTGAGGGGTGGAGACAGCATCAGGAAGGCTGTACCTGTTGCCAGTTCAGCTGAAACAGGAGAATAGCAGCAATGCCATGGTCCTGAATTCACCATTACCTTCAGTGGTGCCTGGAGGTGAGAGTGATGTGAAGCGTGCAGGTGGAGGTGACATAAGGATGGGAAAGCTGCTGTTTCCCAGATTTTCATCTCCCGCTACACAATGGGGAAAAAGATACCATCAGGTGAGCAATGTATGAAGGTGAGTAGCTCACCACAAGCAGCTGCTCTCTGAATTATATTTCCCCCTCCAACACTGGCAAAAAACAAATTAAAAATTCCTCTTCAGTTCCTGTATAGGCTGTGCAATGGATCTGCTTGGATTTATTGCAAGAGCACAGCTTGCAATTAGGTCTGAAAGACCACCAACTCCAAATCTCCATCAACTTGTCTAGAATGCTTTTGTGGGGAAGAGATTTGATCATTCTTTAGCAATGTTTGGGGCACACACTGATTTTAGGTGTTTCAAAACACCGACTGAAAAGTGTGAAGTAATGTACAGTTTGCGAAAAGCCCAGACTGATTGTGGTGGTTTTGTTTTGTGCTTTGGACCCAGGAAATACCCTGTTCCAACAATCACCAGATGCTGCTGTGGTGCCTGCATGAACTGCAAGGAAGTGCCACTGTGACAACTCAGCATGAAAAGCTTATCTGAGAGCTCAAGGGGAAGGGGTGTCCATAAAGAATACATGAACTCATAACAACAGCATGTTATACCCGGAATTCTTTGGAGAATTTGTTTCAAATCCCCACCTTTGATTTAATTAAAATAAAAAACCTAAATATGTCCTCATCGCATTAACAAATTTTTCTGTAATACAACTGACCCCAGAAAACATAAATGACCAGACTGGTTTCACAACAATGCAGTTAACAAACACACAATAGAAGTAGATGCCAGTTCAGCATCAGAACTCCTATCAGCATCTCCTATCAGAAATAGGAGAACAGCAGCAATGCCATGGTCCTGAATTCACCATTACCTTCAGTGGTGCCTGGAGGTGAGAGTGATGTGGAGTGTGCGGGTGGAGGTGACATAAGGGAGGGAGAGCTTCTGTTTGCCAGATTTTCATCTCCTGCTGCACAGTGGGGAAAGGATATCACCAGGTGAGCAATGCATGTAAGTGAGAAGTTCATCTATAGTAGAAAAAGTCCAATGGTTTGTACAGCTTTCTCTGAACCATGTTTTTCAGAACAGATATTGAAATATTTTCAGGGGATACTTAAATATTTTCATGTTTATTGATGTATTTTGCAATACCAAAAGCTAAAACTCTCAAAATCTTTGGCATCATCACACAGCAATGTATAGATGTACAAGCAACATCAACAAATAAGGGTGACTTTTCACTGAATGAAGAATGACTGCTGCTAAGAAGAGATACCAACACTCTGTTGTCAAGAAAAAACCTACCTGTCCATAATCCTCATTATACAAGAGCTGGAAAGCCAATCCTCAGCATTTCTAAAAGCCATTTGCTTTCCTACTACTAATTTCTAAGCGGCTGTGCCCTTCCTGGACCATCCTGCTGATATTTAAGAATCTCTCCAAATAGCTCCTATCCTCAGGTTATAAATTACCTCCTGACTTGAACTGGGAGCTATGATTTTTTCACACCTATAAAAACAAGCCTCATCTTTACATTCTGTTTTGAAATCCTGACCCAAAGCATTTTGTATTTGTGTAATGTAAAATTTATGTTGTAAAAGAGAAAAAAAAAGAATGGCAATAGTTGGCACCATAAGTTTGTTCTCAGCACTATATCCTTTACTCATTTTAAGGATTAGAAGCTTCCACTTTGACATAAAAATCCTGAAATCCACTTTGACATAAGAAACCTTGACAGGCTTGAGAGGTATACCAGTGCAAACCTCATGAAGTTTAACAAGGCCAAGTACAAGGTCCTGCACCCAGGTCAGAGCAACTCCAAATACAAATACAGAATGGGCAGAAAATGGATGGGGAGCAACCCTGAGGAGAAAGACTTGGAGATATTGGTTCATGAGAAGCTCAACATGACCTGCTGTGTGCACTTCCAGCCCAGAAAGGCAATCATATGCTGGGCTGCATCTAAAGTAGCAAGACCAGCAGGTTGAGGGAGGTGATTCTCCCTCTCCACTCCACTCTGGTGAGACTACATCTGGAGTACTGTGTTCAGCTGTGAGGCCCCAAACATAAGAAGGATGTGAAGCTGTGGGAGCAAGCCCAGGAAGGCCACAAAGATGATCAGATGGTTGGAACACCTCTCCTGTGAAGGCAGGCTTAGAGAGCTGGGATTGTTCAGCCTGGAGAACAGAAGGCTCTGGGGAGACTTTAGAGCAGCTTCCAGTGCCTAAAAGGGCCCTACAAGAAATCTGAAGGGGGACTTTTTATAAGGGCATGTAGGGATAGGACAAGGGGAATGGTTTTAAGCTGACAAAGGGTTGACAGACATTAGGAAAAAGTTCTTTACTGTGAGCATGGTGAGGGACTGGAACAGGCTTTTTCTGAGAAGTTGTGAAAGTCCCACCACTGGCAGTGTTCAATGCCAGGCTGGACAGGGCTTGGAGCAATCTGGTCTAGTGGAAGGTGTCCTGCCCATGGCAGGAGTTTGGAAAGAGATGATCTTTGTGGCCCCTTCCAACCCAAACCATTCTTCGATTCTATGAAATCCATCCCAAAGCAATGCCTCTTCCCTCAAGACATCTCTCTCTAACACACCCTGCTATGCTTTCATCAAGGATTAAAGCCATTTATTCACACATGCTTTGTTGTAACTGTTCACAGACTTTTATCTGCTTATTTGGCTTTTCCTTTTCTGACTTTTTCTACTACTTCTTTCCCACGATGTTTATTTCTTTCTTGTTTTGTTTGGGGCTTTTTTTTTTGTTGTTTGGTTGGTTTTATTTTGTGGGTTTTTTATTTTTTGGGGGGAAGCATCTGTGTTTTTCAGATAGTACTTCACTGTTTATAATTTCTCTGTTTCTTCAGCTTCCCTACATGGTACTTCACAAATGTTGTAGCTCTATGCTTTTGAAAATAAACTTCATCCTTCAAAGCAAAAATCCAGGGTTTTGAGAAAAACTGCATTACTTATGAAGGGTACATGTTCTGTTGCCCTTTCATGTGCAAGCACCAAAACCAATTTACTTATCTCTGACACAGGAGCTCAACATAGGCATATCTCCCAGGACTCCAAAGATTTTCTCCTTATAGATCCAACAATCAGTGCTACGTGTGTTGACTGCTCAATAGCCTCCATGGATTCTGCATCCTGTGTGGACAGTTCAGAAGACCAACAACAGCCACTAAAAAAAAATGATCAGTGATGACAAAGGTACCTGTGGAGAGTGAGCAATTTCTTTATGCTCGGAACTGCCATGAAACACGTATAAGCCATGATACAAAAATCAATGTAAAAAAAAGCTAAAATCTTGTAGGTACATTTCTAGTGAACAGTCGAATTTGTTGTGGACTGTACATAATTCAAGATCTCTTCCTACAAATTAAAATTTGTAAAAATCCAGAAGTCTGATATTTTAAAGAATAAGTATCAAGAGAAGTCAAATGAAGCTGGCCTAAAAACAGTAATGCAGAGCTAGCTACTTCATTCTTTATAGAGGCTGGGATTTTGTTGCCTAAAATCTGGTCCATGAGATGAGGATATGGGCCTGCCTATAGTTTGTCTGAAACCATAAGAAACTTTCAAAATAAAATTGCTCTTAATTGTAAGAATATAATCTGTAAAAAATGTGGTAGACTGACAAGAGACACAGGTTTAGAAGCTACTATATCAACTGCTCCAGTATGTTAACTCATTTATATCTTTGTATCTCCATTGAAACAAAAGGCCATCTATGCTTTTCAGAGCTACAGAATGCTAACCTAACCGGACAGATGCTGTCAACATACAAAAATACAGATGATCTTTTGATCTATCAATGTATCTGCAGCATCTGAAATCTCTGGTAAGGACTAGAATATTTGTTACCAGAAATTGTATAATCTAACTATATATTAAACTGCCAACGATGTTTAGAAAATATGACATGTATATTCATTCATATTTGCCACAAGCAATTAATTTTTACCATATCTTCATGTTTTTTTTAATTCAGCATTTAAAAGCTGGTGGTTGGTTGCTCTAAATTCCATAGTATGATTTTTCTTTCTTCAACTGGCTTATCAGCTGAAGGATCAATTATTCCCCCACCTTCCTAAATTTTACTTTGGTTCAGCACATTAATACACCTCAAGCCCAAAATTAACTTTCTGTGGGCATCTGCACAGATCAACTATCACTAAAATAACTGTTTCCAAGAAAAGAATAAAAGGAGTTGCAGAAAAAGTCCTAAATGAAGCTTTTCTCAGAGATTAGTGAAACATTTAGAAATATTTTTCAAACTATTTACTGATCTCTAATGCAAACGTATATACTTCAAGATTCTGTCTTCCAAGAGAAGTAAAATAATAAGAGCAAAAGAATGCTCATAAGCTTGTCAGAATGCTGTATTTCTGGTTGCCTCATTCACTTCATTAAGATGCGTGAGAAAGTAATTTTCCCCATCCTCTCCCTTGTAAAGTCAGGAATAATGCTACTAGCTTAAATACAGCATGAGGTTTATTGCTTACTTATGACAGATGCTGAATTTTAGTCACATCATAGAATTCAAGCTTGGAAGTGACCTCAAGAGGTCTAGTCTGCCTTGCTCAGATCAGTTCAACTAGAGCAGATCACTTAAAACAGTTCGAAAAATAATGGTCCTAGATTGCCCTTTTTTCCCCTCCAAATAAGCACTGGCATTTTAACAGAATTTCATGGCAGTTTTATGTTCTTCTAAGCATTTTAAAGGTCTCCTCCTCTTCTATTATTTTATTCTATTATATGATTTATTATAGCCGTAGAATTGGACATGGTTGAAAAGAATTCAATAGGTGGCACCAGAACACTAAAAACATCTCAAACAGCAAAGCAGATACATTTTGCCATATAAACTTCTTGAGAGGTACTAGGTAAACTGAAGGAAAGTAAAGAAGAATCTCAACATACCAGACTGGTACTCCAATATTAATTGGCATATTGCTACAATTAATTTGTTTTCCCTAAATGTTCCACAGCTAACAAATATGCCCGGGGTAACCTCGGGTTAACAAAATTAACCTCAAAGTCAAAACTGTCTGCTCATGTTTATATTCTAAAACATAACTCTGGAATCTTGAAGGCTGAAATCTAAGAATATCTTTACAATTTAATGAGGATGTTCAACCCCTAAAACATGCTGCGGTATGAAAGCCTGATGATTACAAAACTAAGCAAGTAGGTCTGGGTTTAAACAGGAACTATCCCAAATCTTTTTACAGATTTTAAACTGCATCCAGCCATAAGACATTTTTAAGATAACAGGCGTAGGATAGGCTGAGATAACCCAAGGGGCAGAATTAAATCGTACACCAAGTTCCTATTAATGAAGGAACTTTTATGAGTTTCCATTTCCCTTCTCTTGATTTGGTCACCAGTTTGTTCCTGCTGACTTACCCAAAAGATTAACAAGCCATCAGTAGTATTTGAGTTGATCTGGTTTTAGTCTGGTACCCTGCAAAAAGATTCAACCAGCACAGCCCACAGGCAGATGGGAGCTTGGCTAATCATTTTCATTCCCTTTCCACTTTGGCTACCCATTGGCAGACAGAGTGCAGCTGCTGCATGAAAGAAAAGGTTTTCATGGAATTGCAGACTATCAACAAAATACACCTAAAATGTATGAGCGGACCACCCTTCCTCCTGAAAGCTCAAAGACATACAGTTCCTGGGACTACTCTGCTTTGAAGAAACCTTTCAACATTCAACAAGAACAGTAAATTAAAAAACTGGGAAAGAAACTAGGCCACAAAAAAAGCCAAACACTTCAAACCCCAAGGACAGCAGGCTGTACAGGCCGCATTTGGAGATGGAGGAGCTGCTATATCGCTGCTGTAGTAGTGACTGCACTTGCGGAAGAGAACTATGATCACACCCATATGCAAGAAGTTAACTGCTCACTGCTGTCCTCTCACACAGGACAGGCTAAGGTGAAATGCTTCTCAACTCAACAGAAGATAGTTCAGACCTAGACTATGTTAAAAGACACTGTGTTCCAAGGAAATCTGGGGTCTGATCTTCTCTAGCAGAAGGAAGCACCAGCAAAAATTTCCTGTGTGTGTGCGTTATTAAAGGAAACTCCAGCTGATAAAATGAAGGTGGTGTTGAATCTGGATTAAAAGCCTAAAAATGTTACCATGTTTATACAAGCAAAAATACATTAGCTGATGACAGGGAATATGCCTTTTGACTCCATTCCACTGCTTAATTTGCACAGTGGGTTAAATGGACCCTGTCTTGTATTTCCTGCTGGGCTACACAGGGAACTGCACTTGCATGCCAGAAGCTCGGGCTGTGCCATCTGAGCACAGTAGTGCTGCAGCATTGCATTTCTTGATTTACACAGCATAGAGAAATGTGGGAAGGAGGATGCATTTTGCTAGTCATGCATTTGGGGATTTATCTAGAGTAGTACCATACCAGCTGGCTCTTTACATCCAGCTGCACTCTGAGTGGCTTTGTCAGACCTGGGGAGCGGGTAGAGGAAGTAATTCTTCCTCTCAGTCTCCTGTCTGCAAAACCAGTGGCAGTTGGGGTTTTCTGCCAGGAGAAATGCTTAGTGATTCTGCAGAAGTGCTGCCCTTTTCCCAGGATCTCTTCACCTTTCAGCATACTGGACAGACCCCAACAACCCCCACCAAGCAGCGCTTTACACAAAGCAGCTAGTGTAGTCCAGGTTCTGTCTGCCTTCTTTCTTCAGCTGAACAGCACCGCTTCAGTAAGGTCGGGGCTCTTCACATCTGCACAGAAAGCAACAGGATGTGGTCTACTTGTTCAGATAGGGTAAAGCTCTTTGAGGGGGTCTTCTAGCAGACAGCACAGACATTAGTCAGCTCCACTGCAAGCCAATACTAAATTGCAGAAAAAGAACAGTTCCTGGTGGGAGGTGAAGGGTGAGTAAGGCAAGGAGCCTTACAAAATGCTGCCAGCCACCCTGCTTTGATTTATTTTTAAACTTCAAGTAGGATGGGATGTAATTCACACTTACTTTAAAGCTCCCTTGTACTGCCAGAACTAGCTAAAGAGACCTTAAAGTAAATGAGCATCAGGGACAGAGATGTTACTGCTTACTTTTTGCTGCTAGCATGAAATAAAGGGATCCATTCCTACTTTACAAATAAATCTGGGCAGACCTATGAATAGGCTAGCAAACACTTAAACATCTGAGTAACTCTATACCACAGAGGACCCCTCAAATTTTATAGGTAGAATCATGTATGCTGTAGTGCTTTCAAAATCACAGAGTGCAGAAGTACACTTAATTCTTTATCACCAACTCTGGGGAAGAAAAAAACAAAACAGAACTGGTCCCAGTTTCTGGACAAACTGCTGCTTTTTGAAAATTGATTAAAAGAATGCCGTATAGAGAACACATTGAAAATTCATGAAACTTCATGCTCTGAGTCAAAAAGGAAATTACTCATTTGACTTAAACATGTAGAAACTTCTCAGGTAACTAGGACATTTCAGAGGGTCCTAATAAAATCAATGCCTACGCTATGCTTTTGGTCATTGAAGGTGCAGGCATGAGATCACTTCAAAGTAATCCATAACCTAATTGGTAAAATCTTCATAGCTCTACAGCAATCATTTACAGCTATACATTTACAGTAGCTGAGAATTAAAACTAAATAAATATTAGAATTTCTGTTCCCACAGGCAATAGTTACAGTATTTATCTTCACCAGAAATTAGGGATAAAAATGTGAAACTGTAAATTCTAATTTAACAGAAAATTTAAAATGTTGTGATTAAGAAATGCGAATTGTTTCCTTTTGGCATCAGGATGCAAAGTTCGTTCCAACTATAAACATGTAATTAAAATAGTTTCCCTTTTGAATTTCTCAAAATATTACTTTTTATACAAATTCAGTAATAATTGCACCCTCTCTTTCCCCCACCCCACCCCACCCCCAACACACAGCAATCATCGCCTAAAAGCCTGATCTTGTCACTCTTTCCTACCACTTTTAATCTTTGGTTAAAGTATATATTTGGGAAGCCAAAGGCTTTTTCATTCCTGAGACACACGCCAGCGCTCAGACCCGAATTGCATTATGGAAGACCTAATCTTCCTGCAATTCACATCTCGGGAATAAGTACAAACCCACACTATAGTCAAATATGAGAAGATGTGATTTTTTTTTTTTTTTAATGAAATTTATGCCTGAAATTCAAGCTTTTCCTTGGTTCCCAACACCTCTGACCCTCTCCTTGCTGCCCAGCTTCCAGGGCAGGAGTTGTGTCTCCCCTGATTTTCAGCGTCAACTATAAACATTAAGCAGCATTTACAGCACTGGATAAGGCAAAAAAAAAAAAATCAAATTAATCAGCAGTTAAGTACAAGGGCAGCAGCCAGAAGAAAGAGATGGAATTAAGAAGAATTTATAGCTGGCAGATACAAGGAGGAACATAATGCTGGAGGCTCAGGAAAGAGGAGGAAATACAAACATCGAAGTTTGTCAACAATCATCAGTTAAAACAACGTTCATCAGCTAAAACAAAAAACAAGCATAACTTCTGCTAACACACAGAGCTTGTCTTAAGGAAAAAACAACAAAAAATTCACAAGAATAATACTGATTTTTTTTTCCTCACCTAATGTGAAATCAAATGAAACATTTCCAACCACTTAGAAAAAGGAATTTTCTGACTCTGATCAGAGAAGATAAATTTAAGAGTCTAATTTTTCCAGAGAAAAATAAAATCACAGAGAAAACCAGAAATTCCCCTCAGGAAATATTAATTACATAGAAGCAACATTTGTTACCAACGATACCTAGGACTTCTCAAAGCCTCTACCTGAAGTAGAACAAACACTAAAAGCAGCAATTCAAATACTTTTTGCTGTGTACACAGTTCTTGCAAACTTAAAATAAATATCCAGGAATATTGTGTATTTAGCAGGCAGAAGGACGGCATTTCTATCAATCACACTGCACTTTAAATGAGTCTTCATAGGGGGACTTTAACTACACTAACCCACTTGTACAACTACAGCTAATGGCGCCTTTGCTGCTCTGTGGTTTCTCTCATGCTGTTTACTTCTGTTTTTCTTCTACAGAGCCCTACTCAGAAGGAAAAGGGTGCAGCATACTGTGGTTTAGAGCTTAAGTGCTTCCAAATGGTGAAACTAAGTTACCATAGCACCCACATGCTCAAGCAATCGAACCTATCTTAGTGCTAAACCACAACTTCTCTAGTGCAGTCATGAAATTTCCCTATTAAACATCTTTTCACCAAATTTGCATTTAATTATTTTTAGCAGTACAGGTCCCTTAATATGATGCAGTGGGGGGTGGTAATCTTTGGGATACAGTCCAGGCTGCTTTGCAGGGAGTACCTGTTGCCATGTGAATTGTCTGAAAGAGTGGAGAAGATCAAACCTTGATGTAACAGTCACTTCAACTGTGAAATATTGGCTACTATCCGCAGCCATCAAGAAACATCTATACATGAGGAATGGAAAATCAGCTGTGATATTTGCTTGGTAATTTTGTGCTACATGCAAAAGAAAACCTGTGTTAATGTTTGTTTTGCCTTTTGTATATTTTCAGTATTTGTGCATATATAAAGTCAGGAGCCAGACACACTGATACCACGCTGAAGTTGCCCGTTCTCAAGGGAGAAGACTTTTCTCGCCCTTCTGTAACTTCATCTTTATTTCACACATCTACCATGAGCAGAAAGAAACACTTTGTCCATATTGCTCTGCTTAATGATACTGACAGGCATATCCTGGATTTGCTGAATGCATATTGTTTGTGGCAAACAGAAGCAGGAAAGAACACGAAACTATTACATTATCCTCTCAATTCCTACTCCCATGGTTTTGGCAATTGCCAGCTCCATTAGTCCTGGGGAGCTATCGAGCACAGCTGAGGGCAGCTCAGTTCTCAAGAGTTTTGATCAGAAAAGGAGGCTGCAGCCAAGAACTGACTGGCTATTGCTGAGAGTGTGAGGTAGGGGCAAACTTCTTCATCTCAGGCTATCTCATTGGACCATGGCTTAGATACACATCTGACTTGCTTCTCCTTCCTGATTGCACATTACTTTTTACCTAATTTTGTCAGAAATAGCAAATGGGTCCTTTGCTCTGCAAAGAAACAACTTGGAAATATTTCTCTAAACTGTCTTTAATCAGCTCAAATGTCAAACCATAAACAACTTAATACTGTATGATTAGCAGCATTTTAGCCACTGATAATACAAAGCCTTCTAAAATCAGACATATCTTCTGTTTGGTAGAAATCTATTAGCATGAAGTCCATGGATCAACAGCTCTGTACCTGCTGGGAGCATTATGACAGTGACTCTAATCAGTGATTTCCAAAAAGATGCAGCTGATGATTGTTAAAAAGGAATGAACATTTCTGTCAAGAAATAACATCTGCCTGTAAGCTTTTCCTTTTTGTAATAATATTTTTCTCTGATCTGTTGCTCCACTAAAGACCCAAACAAAAGTAGTGAACTGGCCTGTGGGAGCTGAGGGAGGACCACAGATGACACACATAAATAGGTTGGTATTCAGGTCCTCTGAACATCTATGTCTCCAATTGACATCACCTGGATTTACAAATACTTAGCTTTCCTACAAAATAAGATCAAAGCACAATCAAAAATGGAAAGAAAACACACAGGTTCTGAAAAAAGACCATAATATTTCCTCTAATTTACTTTTTTGTAACCTTAGATACGCATTGTATTCTGAGCTGGAAGGGGTTTTAGATGGAAGTCTTATTTTCACAGTGAGATTGTTTCCCTTTCATTTAATTATATTTATAATGTAAAAATATCAGTTTTCCTCAATCCCAACCATAACTCCTAGGTGCTATGTCCTATGTATGCTGTATAAAACACAACAATCCACCAAGAGCAATGCTCAATACTGCTGCAAAGGTGTAGCAGGGTGTTCCTGAGGGCTACTCTGATACGCTGACAGCACCTGGCTACTGAGACCCTCGGCAGTAGGAGCTGGGAACAGAAGCAGCCCAGAGCCCCACAAGTCCTTCCACAGTCACAGAATACCTCTGGTTTAGTGACACAGACTGTTCCCACAGGACAGTTCTTCCCCTCACCAGGGTGAAACTCCCACTAGTTCAGTATTACTGCAAAAAATCAGAGAGTACCCTGAATACAAAACTCACACTTGCAGGAGATGCCAAGTGGTTCACAGGAGTGGAGCTCTGAGGCCTGAAAGTGGTGTTTGCTGCTACTGAAGCATCCCTACGACAGGCTGAGGCTAAGGAGAGTCAGCTACTGTCTTTGAAGAGAACAGACCCCGTGGTTCAGATGAACACACTGGAGTCAGAGTGAGGATCTGACTCTATCTACTCACAAGAATGACATGACTGTTTAATTGACTTCTCTGATGGTTGTGCAGTTCAGGCTTAAAGAAAACTAGCTGCTTTATTCTGCAGCAGAGTTACGTACATGTCATTGCTCTGTACCTCCAGCGCACAGCACTGGGTTTTACTGTGCTCAGTTACTTTGCCTGCACAGCCCCAGCCTTTGAAAGACTCTTTACAGCAGGAAGGCACAAATCAGAATAAAGATGTGGCACAAAAATTTCACTTTCCAGTGATCTGTCATTTGTATTTCTACAGCTTCTTGCTCCAAGCTTAACAGGACTCACAGCAGTCCCTGTGCTCCATGAGCCAAAGTCCCAGCCTCACATCTCCAAGGAGCAATGCTCTAAACTATCCTGCTAGTCTCAGTCATCTCCTATGACCCGGATTTCTTCTAGCATGAAGAGAAGATCCTAACCAGCACTGGCTGATAGGCATCTAGCTTCTGTTTCTTAAAAGGATAGAGAGTACAGGGGATAAAAACCCACCCAGCTCAGTGGAGAACTGTTCTCATACCAACTCTGCCTGCTGGGCAGCTTCCTTGCCCTCCTGGGGCTGTAAGCTGCAGCCAGCAAACCCTTTGTGTTTCAAGGGAGAGTGATTTTACTTGGTTACTATCCTGATTTTTTCTTTTTCTGTCATGACATTCAGGACAGAAATAATCAGAATTTAATATCATCCACCAAATATTTTACTGAGCAACTTTTTTGTTGTTTGTGAAATATTGTGACAAACCATATTCACTGATCAGCAGCTAAATCAACTGTATACTTGTTACAGTACAAGTTAAAACAGTAAAATATACACATAAAATGTTGATAGGAATGAGGGTCAGATCCTACTGCCATTACTCATGCAAAGAATTGTTTGAAAAGTCATTCAGTGAAGCATATCAATATATTTTAGGAAAACTGCCCATTACAAATTATTTATAGGTATTACGTATATAATCTAATATGGAATCATTCATATTTTAATTGAAAAGCAGAAACTATCAGCATTTAATCAAAATTTCCTGTATTTTATATATAACCTGACATCAACCTTGTACTCAGCCAGCATAAGGAAAGTTGAGACTGTGACCAAGTCCTATTCAGAAGTTCCATGTTTAACTACTAGGTGAGTGGCCCTTTAACATCCCCTGCAAAGGGGAGATAATAGCACTATTCTACTAAACCGGAATATTGCAACTGAAATTCATTTAAAATTATGAAGATTGCAGACAAGGGATCTGAAAGTGCTGTATATATATAAAAAAAACAAACAAAAATGTTCATATCCTTCTCATTGCATAAATAGGAACAGTCATAGAGCTGCAAAGAAGCTCCTAGAACAAGAGCTCCCCAGAATTCCGTGCATGCACATACAAAAGCCTCTCCCCATCTCAAAATCTGGATGCAAAACCTAGGCTCTGCCCCTTACGGGAAGCTGAGCCAGCACTTTCAAGAAGAAACCTGTACTTCATGTCATGCCAGAAGCAATGATGAACAGATTTCAAAAGAGTGATAAGCATGCTCAACCCCTCTTGAATTCACTAAAAGCTTTCAGTGAAAGTGGTTTCTCAATCCCCTTTCCTTCTATATTTTTCTTCTGAAAATCAGATCATCAATTTTGGTGTGCAATTCTGGACAGTAACCTGCCTTTTAAATGTGTCCTTTTTTTCTCTTCCTCTATTTTGCTATTTTCATTACAAGAAACTGGAGACGTGAGCCCAGACTTTAACTATCTGATAATCATAAACAAAAAGAGGGGAAAACGAGTCATCTGATTTTGCTTTAAAACCTGTGTTGGCTATGCTTTTCTAAAAGGCAATGTATTCTAAATGTTTCAGGAGATGAAAATAAAGTCTCAAAATACAAGGACGCTACTCTTCTCACAGGGACTGTGGTGCCCCACATTCCAGCAAGAAACCTGTGAAATCTGAAGCTCAGCTTCCTCAGGATTTGAACAAAACTAATTTCAGTATCACTTTAAATAACCTGAAGTAGAAAGAACATAAACAGTCCATGTTTCTATCTTTTGTATGTGGCAAGCAGTTTTTATTAGCATTTCATAAATACTTTCTTTTTTCCAATTTCTTATTATAATTTTTTTGCAGTGAGCAGTCCAGGAAGGAAAAGTAAAATCAAAGATATTAGATGAAGATGCTAGACAAGACTTCATGTAAGAAAAGAATTTTATGGATCTTTCAAAATATAGGGACCCAGGGAAAACCCTTAGGCCAAAGATAAGAAAACATCCAATTTCATGCTCCAAATAATTTTACATTCTTTATATAGGCAAAGCAATATACAAGCCAGCAAATTCAACAGACCTGTAAACATTTCTGATGTCTGTTAATAAGATAGATGTGTATAGTAGCATTACAATCTGATAGCAATAGCAAGAACAACTCCCACTTGGAAGTGGGAGGTCAGAAACCTTGATCTGTAAAACAAGTCTCAGTTTGTGTACACACATAGATGGAGCAGTTTGGAAGTTGCATGTGTAATGTCTTCTGTGAAGACAGATGGAAAAGCTGTAGCTGAAAGACACAGTATATGCTAATGTGGGTAAGATTTTATTCTTTCAAAGTCTATACTTTAACAGCATTTGATGGAATTTATGACCACATGACCTGTTCAAATTAAGTGCTCTTTCATTTTTAACAAAAGGAATACATCAGAAAATTTTCAGTTGTGTAGATTAAGACAACTGAAGATATTACTTAGCACCTATACAGCATTTTATACATATGCTGCACAAATTTCATAATATGACCAAACCTAACAAAAGACAGAAAGTTCTTGTAGGTGTTCAAGAAAGCACTTCTGCACACAAATTCATCACTGGCTTCAGCAGGAATTAAGCCCATAGTTTAAATTTAGATGATGCCCCAAATTAGGACTGCTTAGAGTCCAGCCTGTAAGCATGTAACAGATCCCCAATACCAGCCCAGCAACAAATATCAATAGGAAGTGGGGACTGACAATGCTTAATTCAGCATTCAGCTCTGCTGGCTCGGGAAGGCACCTGAGCTTTTTCTGTCCCTGACACTTGGTTCATGTAGACCAGCTCCTGTGTGGAATAACCTGGCTTTCCATGGGCTGCTCTGCCCTAATGTATATGCTGTTAAGAGTACTTGGCTAAACTGAACTACAATCAAAAACCTGCACAATCTACAGCACCCGCAGCCAAACTCTGTGTCAATTTGTGCATTTTCATAACACTTCATACAGCAAAACTGAAAATTTCAGGGCAGTTTCCTTCATTTTAAATCATGAAAGACAATTCATAATGGTGCCAAACGTTAGCAAGGCAACTGAGACCACTATACCCAAAGACTCAAACAGGCTGCAGCATTTTATTTAGAATTTTCAAGATTACTCTCACATCCAGAAACTTTGAAAAATCTATGAAAATAGTAAAATTTTTTTTGTAGGAAATTCCATGGTCAAGAATTCATGATGCTTTGCCCATTGTAATGTCTGCTGCAAAACCAATCAATTCTGCACTGTTAAAACAACGTGATTTCTTTCCTTCAGAAAAAAATTATTCTCTTTACATACATTTACATAACCAAGACCCAAAGAAATTAAGGGCAGACAAACAACACCTGCAGCAATGACAGTGTAAAGCAGTCTGAAATAGTGTTGTGAAAGATAAGGAAGGAAACCACCAGCCTTCTTTAGGCAGACAGGGCCAAAGGAAACCTTTACAAAGATTAATAAACTCCCAAGAAAATAGAAAACACAGTGATCAGGGAATGGAACTCCCCACCTGGGACATAATGTGATTCTGTTAGGGGACGAGTAACAAATCCTCCAGGGCCACAGCAGATGGTATAAAAGACAACTGAATTAAAAGTTGACAATTCATTTTGGCAGATGTCTGGGGCAGATAGCTGCCCTGAAGGAATATGGTTTTCTACAAAAACATTCTCCAAAGAATACAAGAAATGGCACTGAGGTACCAAACATCTCCTACACTTAGATGACATTTCCCCTGTTCAGTCCCCCATCATGGATGACTGAGAAACTGGCTGTAGTGGAGGAGATGGCCCTGCAGAGGTGAGTGGCTGATGTCTGAGTGGGATCCCACTCAAATTAGACCAATTACAGTCTATTTGACCATGGCTTTCTCTCTGTCTACATTACATGAGGAATGTGGGACTCTTGCCAGAGCATCTGCTTTCCAGCCAGGAGTGCAGGTGCTTTTTACTTGCTTAAATGTACACAATGTTAAAATGGCTTAATCACCAAGCATGTTTTGGTTTCCAGTTTTAAGTTATTGGCAGTTGCTAATTAAAGTCATCTTTTGCCTCATCAATGTTAACGAGCTTTGGCACTGTGCTACCAAATGTGGTTGTAAAAATCCTGCTTCTGCAGGTAGTTGCATTATTTCTCAATCAGGGGCCTCTCTGTCTTCCTTTGCTGCACCCTGAAGTCATGTCCTTTGGGGCTATGAGTCATTACAGTTAATCAGTCACATGGTTAAACTCCCATTTCAGTTTAATTCAACTTCAGTTTAGATTTGAGCGGTTTAACCATGGCAGGGTGTTCCCACTGTCTTGCTAAGCTTCTGCCTTTGGACCTTAGAGCACAAAACTGAGAGGTCAACATTGGTGTTTACCCATTAACTAGCTTTAGTTTCACTTACTGGGTTTGGCAGAGAGATAGAGATATCACGTAAAATGAAGAGAGCCCACTGCAATCCACCACTTCGCTGGGAAGGGACAGAAGAATTATTTGAACACTTAAAAAGTAATCAAATTGTTGTCAAATGTGTTTGGTCTATAGTAGTAAATTCCTCCAGAGAAATATCTTCTTGTGTTCTTTCCCAGGCGCTGCATTAATGCTGACAAACAGCTTACGATGCAGTGTTGATACATCCATGGGCTAAGAGAAGGGGCTTGGGCTAGCTGCAGGTCCTGCAGGGCTCCACTGCTTCCTGCCCATGCACCAGACAAGGCTATCCTGCTGGGAAGCCTCAAATTGCAAAAGCTTACTGTTTGTTTTTGGTTTTTGTCTTTACCCAGCCCTCCCCCTGCCACCCCATGGTTAGAAGTTCCTGATTCTCTGCTGCTTCTGAAGCAGTTTCAGCAGTCTGCCTCTAAACTGCAGCGGTCCCATGTTCAAGGGGCTGATCTGTTCCTGTCTGTCTCTGCTTATTATTTTATCATCATGCATCTGCTTATGTCACACTCCAGGAAACTGGTCCATGACTCTGATGATGACTTCACAGCACAAATATCCTCATCTAAAAGATGCGTGAAGCCTCCGTAGCCTAAACACTGACCCATTCTTACACCAGAGTTTCACTATGAACTTGCAGTTGCTTCAGAATTGCCATCTAGTTTGCTTATTTTGGGATGCTTTGGCTGTTTGCTATCTCTAATCTAATTCTGAGATTCAGAGATGACAAGATTAAAGAGATTAGTTCAGCATTCTACAGAGATAGTAATTTAGATCTGCTTGCCCAAGAAACCTGTGACGTGATCATGGCACTGTGTTCATTTTCCTAGTATTGACCAGATTTCACTGGGGAAATGTTGTTTGCAGATAATGAGCAAACTTAATGAAAATTTATGTTTCTTTTCAGATGATAAAGAATTTCCAAAATAGATGCAGTCACCCCATTCAATAATTTATTGGTAAAGATGAATAAGAAATTAAGTTCCCACCATTACTGCTGCCAAATATAAGAATAAAAAGAAAATGTTCATTTTCACCTAGTCTATAATTCCATCTGAAATGTAAATGTATTCCAGAAATACAACACAGTTGGATTTCTGAAAATAATTTAAAGCTGCATATTTAATAGTTTTTGAAAAAGGATAAGAACAGACACAGGAATTAACAGCAAATGATGATTATAGATGTACAAGAAGAGCTGGATTAGCTATGAATTACAGGAATGTACTCATGTTCACCTGCAAAACTAATATGGCAGACAAATAGCCAGAGCTGGTTTTTGCTGCTCCTCTGACACCACCAGGAAGAGACTGAGTTTCATCACCAGAAGATCTAGCTCACAAGGTACACTTTCAACTGTGTACAGTATAAGGTAAATCAAGCATAACTAGTCAAGCATTTTGCTGTTTTAACAGTATTTGGAGCTAATAGACTTCTTGCAATTTCCTGGTAAATGGCAGCCAGCAAGAACTATATGGTGTCACAGGATGTGGGTACCTTAATTTTATCTCCACTTTGCAGAGCACTTGTCTGTACTTAGCAAACTAGCTCTCAGCTTGCATTGTAAGCAAGCACCTTCCCATTCCCATGTCAAGGCTGCCTGTCAACCCACAAATGAGTAAACTTCCTCAACTGAGGTAAGGTAGCAACAGTAGCAATGTACAAAAATATTAATGTTTCAGCCTACATAATTTTAAAAACTTTTGCAAAACTAAACTATCAGAAAGTTTAGTTGCCCCAATGCATCACCTTTCATTTTTAGCATGCTTCTTTAGTTACAAAGCACCACACAAAGCAGTCTCTACAATGACATAAGCCTCATGGTACATCACAGAATGAAACAAATATCTAAGAAATAAGATTGATTGTACTTTATCTTCCATGAGCATTACGCTGTATACAGAAGATCCAGTGACTGCCCTAGATTAGGATGATCTGAGGTGCCCAGTACAAACATCCAAACTTTTTCCTTTTTTAGCTCTGTCATTGCTATTTCAGGTATTCTTTAATTACTGAAGGTTCATTGAAGTAAAGTCCAAAGAGCCACCTTTAAAAACATAATTACTGCAGCACACTGACTACCTCCACAATAGAAACTGATGCTTAGGGAGTTGGTTTCTATTTTTATTGTAAGTTCACACTCGTAAGTCCTTCGAGAAATTTTGGGTGAATTCCACATCATTCCACTCTGAAGGTTACTTCCTGAAAATAACTTCTACAAGCTTTATGCATAGTTCTTTCCTAAAAGAAAATCTAGCATCAAGACGAAAAAGAGGCAATGGGTCACACCTCTTTCCCACTGCTCACAATAGCAAACACCCTACGCTGTTAAACTGCATGCCCCCCTTCCCACACCACTAACACACGGTAGCCAACCCTGGTTTCTAACATTGCCTTACATCTTCAGGCAGTGAATAGGAACCTCTCCGGGGCCAACTCCATGAAAACTTTGTGAAATGGCACTTTTAGTGTTCTTTTTCATTGCTCCTATCAGTTTTTAACAATACAGCAGGCCCACCAAGTTATTCACAACTTTTCTCATATGCTAGAATCAATTGTTATTTTATTACAGTTTATGTTATTTCCTGAACTAATTTCTTCTTCATTTTGGTAACAATTACTTTGAATTTTTCATATGGCAGTTGATAATATCTTTAGTTAGTATCACTCCACATGGATTTCCTGCTTCAGAAGAGCACCTCTAGTATCTAAACACACTAGATAGATTATTAGTCTGATGACAGTACAAAGTGCTAAGGACCTGGATGTGACCTTGAAATGCCTGTGGCATTGTAAGCCAAGAAAGTGGCAGGAATTGGGTTTTGTAGAAGACATACAACCCTTGCATCTCCAGAGAATCCTTTGACTCCCCCAGATCTGGAGTATCTGTACTGTATGATGTTTAAACCTCGTGGTTGGGTTTTTTTTTCACTGTAGCATGCAGACAACTCCTGTCTATGTTGAGAAACTCTAAGGAAACTTTTCTACTTCCTCTATTTACCTTATAGCAAGGTTTCACCTATGGAAAATGGATGAGCTGGTCTAGTCCTCACCAATTTGATCATTATATTAATAAATACATCAAAAGCAATATTAAAAACATGAAATGGTAAGATTTTAAACATTGGATACTTAAATAATATTAAATCTAATTATTTTTAGCAAAGAATCATTAAAGAACTAAAATCCAGAAAGGATTTTGAATACTGTAACAACAGCAGGCATATGAAAAGCAAGTGTATCACAAAGGTAATGAGCAGAGAGACCAAGCTAGGATCTATTTGCACTCAAACTGGTTTCTTCTCCTGCAACTGCATTGTGAAGCTTCTAAATGGAATCTGCAGATAAGAAACCAACATCTAACACTTCAAATGCTCAGCATCATACACTGTCAGTCATTCCCAGCATTCTTCATTATGAGTCAAATCTCCTGTCTCACTATGAGAAGAAGTCATGGGGATTTGGTTTTGAGTTTGTTTTTTAGCTAAAAGCTTTGAAGCACTTTTTTGTTCTGAAATGTGGCATTACAATGAATTTTGTGACAGATCATTTCCCTAATGATCACATTTCCTGTAGTGAGTCTTCTCATCTGCCTGTATGACCGCATCAGCACTGCAACCACATGCACTCTGCAACACCTTCCAGCTCCAGTGAAAATGCTATTATATGTGCACAGATTGAAACAGGACTCAAAGAGATACATCACTCTAACCTAAGACATAGACTGGGAGTCTGCACCACGAGCACAGCTGAACTATTTTGATTTTGGATTTCTTTTACAAGGACAGTAGATTGTAACTTTCACAGAAATCTGCCTCATTAAATTCTATTGTTGTAGTCCTGATCGTGCTAATTCTCATTTGCATTTGCTTCCTGCAGTACCACAGTATATAGAGATCATAAAATTAAATGTAGCTGCTAAATGACCCCTGATGCAAAATTAATAGTGCATTATTGTTATTTCCCTGGGTCTTGATTTACCCTTGCTCATACTCCAGAACATCTGAAAGGTGCTACCCTATGATCTACTTCAACTGCCCAAGCAACACTTTTATTTGTGCTTCAATCTGATCTCCCTGCCTGGATGTAGGCAGAAATTCTCTTTTGAACCTGACAGCAATCTTCTCCCAGGAAAAGGGATTAATACCTTCATGTCTTCCTCCACTAACCTTTGCTGAACATCAGATTAAGTTCTTATGTCCACCCATTGGTAGGGTGACAAGTACATTACACAGAAGATTAACACAGGATTTCTGCAACTAGCTGAGGTGATATACAGGCCTCCTACCACTTTGCTGACTGAATAACAGGATTCACTAAATGAATGGTTTATTGTTCATGATAATCAATGTTACATTCTCCTGATTTTGCACTATTCAGTATTGACTTTCTGCTTGAGTTTGCTACAAAATATTACTTCCTTTATGAAATAACAGTCACAAACAGCCAACTTAAAAGTTTGAATCCAAAAATGCTCTGTCTTCATTTCTCCTCTTCCTTTTTTTTTTTTTTTGCTTTTTACCCTGCAAAAGTTCCACAGTATCTTTCATGCCTAACAACTTTTCAGGTGATCTTTTAGAAATCAGCTCTTTGGATCTGTTTCCATTTACCCTGGGAATAATGACTTCTTTACTAAAGTGTTTTGAGCTCTGTTACAGCAAGATATTTATGAAGGTGCATTGAAGTCCATTTATGAAGCAGAAGTATTTTATATTAGCTCTACAAGGTGACAATTTGCTATGATGAACATGTGTCCCAAGGCTCTTTTCTTTTGCATTTCCTTTAAGCAGTAATGTTTAGCAGCACTTACTAAATAAATACATGGTCTGATTTCCACAAATACATACTTTTCCCTGTAATGACACAAATATTTTGCAAGGTAATGTTCCATGAATGAAAAATGTTCCATGGTTGTTTTATGGGAATTACATTTCTTTGTTTCACCAAGAAGATGTATTTTCTCAGGAAAAACTCTCACAAAATAGTTTGAAAGCTTCTACAGGTAACAGCTTTCTGAATGGACACTATAATCATTCCAATAGTGCAGTTCTAAGATACAAATGAGATGCCTTCCTGACTAGAAAAATTATGCATTTTCTTAATTAGATATTACTTCTTCCCCCTGCATTCATTCTGCATAATATGCTTACTCCCCAGAGAACGGAGACATTCTCAATCACTTCTCTGAGACAGAATTCCTCCCCCTCCCCTTTAAGAATTGCTTTTAGTCTTTGTTATAAATGAAGGAATGATAGTATTCTGCCTACACTTCCTGGAAACTCAGCCTGGGCCTGTGTATCTGCTTTTATCAAAATATCCATCAAAGGTCAGGTAATTTTCCACACTCATCTAGAGACAAAGATGCTACCTATCTTGATGAATCAATGCAAGAGTGTTAATTCTTCTCCCTCAAAATGAATCAGATATAACCACTACGAAAGTGAAGGACATTATTTCCATGACTATAAGTGCGCTCAGAATTACAATCTTATCCAATTCCACAGCTTCTTCCACTGTGGGCCTTCATTCCAGCTCTTCCTTGGCTTTGGAGTTTGTGACAGGAGACAAAGGACCAAACAGCAAACCAGTCAGTAGTGAGCTAAACTCTGCATTAGTTCTATCTGCTGCCAAAAAGTATGAGGTCAATTAGAAAGCATGAGGCACCAAATGCTATTTTAAACAAATAAAAAATAAGAAGGGCTTTCTTCATGCTACCACTGAAGAAATGCTGGAGATATTAGGTTTTCAACCTTTTTTATCCATTTTCTCTTAAACCTGTTTCACTGTCCTTCATCTGACATTCTCGGGTAGCAATAGGTGTACCATCACATCCTGACTCCCTGTCCCACAGCACTGATCTTCCCCCATTTGGCTCCATATCTTATCAGCACTTCTTTCTGAATGTTAACTCTCATAACTGCTAGAAAATTTCACTAAAGATGCCAATTGCATCCACTAACACCATAAAGATCTGATGACAACCATAAATTAGAAGACTTATCACTCTATCAACCATTGCAGTGCTTTTCAAAGACTATAGAAAAGATCTTCAGTGATTTTTTAAAAGGATGTGGGGTTATGTACCTGTTTCCTGTTACCTGTGATTGCTCACTGCGACAATGACAAGCTGACATAACAGATAGAGCTCAGATTTTACAAAGACAGTTATTATTAAGAACAGATACAGAAAAACATCCTTAAGTAATTATAACACAATACTTCAGCTTCATTCAAGACTCTACTCACAGATGTACTTTATCATCAACTACTGTAATAAACACAGCTATTACAAATCTTTAGCATTTCGCAACAAAATCCCTTCAGTCAAACTTGCAGCCATCTAGAAACTAAGTTCTTATGACCCTGAACTACAACCCAGCAATTGAATCACAACCAATTAAAAAGAAAAAAAAAAAGTCTGTAGAGTTCAATAAATATTTCAAAAAATATTCTATACTGTAATATGGATCCAGGTCACACTTGAGCTAATTGCAAACAATTCCCAGAGCTTGTGTCTACAGAGTTCATCTGATATTCAGGAAACATAATGTCATCCTATGCAACCCTGAAGATAAGTTCCATATTTCTTTCTCCTTAGTTTTTTTCAAGAGAAAAGAGTTATAACATGATTTTTTTTTTTTTTTCCCCAGTCTAAATAAACCTGTTAGGTCAATTACACGTCAAAATTAATTTATTATTGTTATTACTATTTATGAGCACTTAGATATGAGCATGCTGAAAGCAACATGAAAATTCTCTGAACTGAACAGAATGTGGTCCCTCTCTTTCATATACAGATGCTGTTCATGGTAGTTCATCTCCTGTGGATAGACTATCTGCTACAATACTTGAGAATCAAAGGGGGAAGATTTTGCGCTCTCCCATACAAGAGTGAATGTGTGTGTATGTGTTTGTAACACATTATCTACACATTCTGGTGTTTGTTTACCGCATTTTGCTCACTGCTGAGAGAATGTAATATGTTAATGAAAGGATTAAACAGCTGGAGAAAATAATCATTGCAGATAAAAATAGTACCTCTGTATGTGACCTGATTTTTTATTGCTCCTTTAAGGCGAGAGAGGAGCTTTGGACCACTCTTAAGTTTTCACCTGCAGTAGTTATATTTTTAAGAGTTGTCTGCCAGAAATATGTGCATCAGTTGCGTAAAGACGTCATAACAGCACAATGAGAGACCTGCAATACATGGACCTATGTAGGAGAGTTTATTTCGGATCCAGGAAATAATTTATTCAGTTGTGTGCTGCTTTGAATGACATGTTGCATGTCCCTTTCTCAGAAAAGTAAATAAACAGCACAGGAGATTGTGCAAGCTCTTTGGCTGGGCACATATGCTATTGCTACTTTTTCCCTTATGTGTCTTTCCTGTTGCCTCTATAGCATTCCTTTTTAAGAAATACCTACACACAGCTTCTTCCTGATTTTCCAAGCCTTTAGTATCCACAACGTCATAAAAATTTTCGGCAAATATTAACTTGAAGCTGCACCTTCCCATTATTCGCATCATTTCAGTGATGAGCACAGGAAGGAGTTCTGAAAATCTGATAATTTTCTTCTATGAAAAAACAGTTTTCAACTGTTTTGGAGCTTACAGCCAAATTCAGGGATGTCTCCTCCAAACAGCTTTCTCAGGGCAGCTCACAGGAAAACAGAACTTTGAGTCTGAATACCCCCAGTATGTAAAAAAAAAATTAAAGTGGACTTTATTTTCCTGTTCTAATATAAAGCCAAAGAAAATTCAAAACACTCTAAAAAGACCACAAAGATAAAATAAACCCTGTAAGACACTTGAAAGCCTTTTCAGACTTTCCACTGACGTCACCACTGAGGTGAGACTTAGGTGAGCAGCAATTCTGTTGCAAAGAGAAACAGAGAGCATAAACTGCCAAGAGAGCAGCCAAAAATGGCATATCTGACATGCCCTGAGTTATTAAAATGTCCTCACTGCTCAAATAAGAGAGTTTTTTAGAAGCTGTGGTTTGCAAACAATCCTTCCCTTGCCATTTAAGGTGTGCTTCTACAATGACAACACACTTGCTGACATCCCTGGAGGAGAATCACTTCCACACTGCAAATGGCTCTCTCCCCAGCACTGACAAAAACCTTAAACCAGCTACTGCACCATATGCTTGTCTGTTTATTCAGGGTGGTGCAAACTGCATCTTAGCAGGCCCTGTAACCCAGAATTAATCACAAAAGAATAAAAAAAAAATGCTTTTTTTAATAGGTTTTGGAATATTCTGATCCTCAAATCTCAGAATTTTTGTGGAATCTTTTCTCCTGAACTCTTCTATGATTTTTAACAAACTTAATAGATCCTGTGTTGATTCAAAAGGCATAGGTAGGCAACACTTCCATAAACAGCAGGCCTCTATAAATCTTATTACATATAGAAATGTATCTACTCTCTCACTTAAAAATCCTCATGGCCAAACTGGCCAATCTTCAGAAAAGTATAAAGTACTAAATTCAAGCGGCCAAACATCACTGGATTTTATGAAAGTTTCACCTATAAGGATTATGAAACCTTGAAGTATCACAAAACCTTAATCCATTAATATCAAGTATAAATAACTCTTCACAGATCTCACATTCATCTCCTTGAAATGCCTCCCTTGGATTCAGCACCATTCCACTATAAACCTTCTAAACTGTAAGTATGTGAATTGATACTCTGTTAAGCTGTTATTATTCTTGATGTTTCTTAAGAGTGAGAAGCTGCACTGGGTGGCTCTCAGAAGCATTTGTTTGTAAGTCATTTTCTCAACAGACTAGGACAGCAAAATCAGAAGTGCTGCTAAGTTATACTAAAACATATTTCTTACTACCGTTTCACATCTTTCCCTCAAACCCCAACCACATTTCATACTTCAGACTAACAAACTAGACTGCAGGTGTGTGGAGGATGTACAAAAGTCTTTCAGTTCTGTTGAGACAACACAGTTGAGTACAGAAGCATTAATGAAACTGCAAACAAGGCCAAGTCTTTTTGTGCATTTATTGGGCAGCCTCGGGTATCATGAAGGTTAAACTTCCACTCATACACACATACATGGCACAGGCATGCACATTAACACATATTATTTGGGGATGAAGGGACTTATATATCACTTTCAAGAGACTTAGTGCAATATTCTTTCACTGCCATCAGGGACCAAATAAAAAAAAAATATACATAATTTTAAATATATATGCTTCATTATAATTGAATTTTTTTCAAAAAAGAGTGGTATGAATAAAGAAATCCTTCATCCTCTATTCAAAACTCATTAAAACCAAAAGATTTCTCTAAGGTGTAGATGTATGTGATTCTGCATTCATTTTAGACATTGTAAGTCTATCTCAAGATTAAAGAAATTGCTGCAGTAGCAACATTGATCATCTTTCTTTCGCTGCTGTCAGCACATAATTTTAAATTATATGCTGACAGAGTCAGCTTGGCCCACATTTCTCCAGAACTGTTGGTCACTGTTTATAAATGCTATCACTCAGATGCCGAAACCACCTAATCTACTATACAGGCTCACTATTATGTTTACACCACCAAGTGTGGACAGTGCTTTGTAACATGAAGATTTTAGTAGCTATGGTCCATTTAGCACACCTCATCTCATCCACATACAGTGGAAGCCAAAAGCTGGCAGTCCTGTTCTTGTGTCCCACAAGGACTCAATCAACTTCAGTTATTTCATGCTACGTGGTTTAAATGGAAACTACATTTGACATGATCATGTTTCCAAGAATTTCAGATTTGCTGAAGTTAAGCACAGTATGGGTTATTCTTACTTAGCACTAAAGTATCAGCTCCCCATTGACAACACCTGTGCTTTAGCGCTGAGAACAAGGTAGAAATTTAAGTCATTTGTTTCATAGTTTTCATTTTCTTTGCTCACACTATTTACACTATACACTTTAATGCACAACCAGTTCCTTCAGATTAACTTGTAGCAGTTTACAGATTGTAAAAGGCAAGCTTCCTCAGAATACTTAAGGAATTATGATACTGCATTTTGCAACAAGGTAAGCATTACTAACTTCAATTTAACAAATGATGAAACTGAGATCTGGAGAAATGAAAATGACTTAATGTGTCACACCATGGGTTTCTGAGACAGGCTAGACTGCAGCTGAAATCTGTGTCTTAGATCTTATTCTGGAAGCTTGACTATGCTCTGCCATTTATCTTATGCTTTTTTCCACTACATATCTTAACTCACAAGCATCCAGAAGCAGTTCAGAGACTAATACTATCTTAAATATTCTAGTCACAGCTTCTGCAATATATATGATAACCTGGAAAGGCTTTACTAGACATATTTTTGTACCATCTTAGATGAGGCTCTGTATTGTACTATATTTCCCCAAGTGTAAAATCTTTCAGTTCATATAGGACATAGATACTTCATTTAATGAACTACTATTTCCTTTTATGTTGTAAAGAAAGCTTCATTGTATGGCTTCATTTTTCTATTAGGCAGCTAGTTTGATTATTTCTCTTTTTATCAGGAAAAGAATGTATTTCAAAAGGAAATTAAAAATATTGCTCCACGAAGTCCACATTTTTGCAACAACAAAAAATGTCATTCACACACAACAAAAGATACCTCTAGAGCTCTGTGCAGGGCAGTGGGATTATGAATGAAGAATAGACAGATTGTAAGAGAAGTCTTTGAAATGAGAGAATAGAAAGCTAAGCTTGCAGGCCAGACGAGGAGGCACAGGCACAGAGGGAATAACTGGAAGAAAAGTACTGTATACCACAAAGTAGTGGTATAAAAGAAAAGAAGTGGATTCTGTTAGCTAGAAGCCTTGCCCAGCACATGGCACTTTCCTGCGATGCTTCTCACTCCTCTTGGGTGCCATCTCTGCAGCCACCCCTGTGCTGTGTTCCCCTGTGGTACTCACGCCCAGGGCTGGCAGCACCAGAGGAACGCCACTCAAAAGAAGGGGAGTAACAGTGGCAAGACTCAGGGCAAATCTGTGCTACAAAACACAGGGCAATGCAGAGACACTCAAGCTAAACTGAGCAAGGTGGTTAAATGAGTATGAAGAGAAGTCAAGTCACAACAGCAGACAGTTCATTGTGGGTTAATTTGCCTTGCCTTCCTGGTGGGCCAGATGTATGGTTATGAATATTAACTCTTAAAACTAGATCAGGAATGTAAACAGAGGACAGAACTTTTTCACGGCCTGCTGTTCTCTTTTCCTTTCTCCCAGCATGGTACAGTATATACCACAACACAGCTGCACAGCAAAAGAAAACAGGATAATTTTCATGTGCTATATACAATACATTCACAATTTCAGTCTGGAGACTGCCTACTTATTTAATGCATACACACACTTCCAGGGAGGTGAGCAGTTCTGCAGATAGGTCATGGGAGTCAGAAAAAGAAAGCTTGATTCCTGATACTGGGAACATTTTGAAGTCACTTCATCCTGTTTCCTCCCCTCATTTCTTCTGCCTTATCTCATTATATATGCAATGTTTCTAACCCACTCACTGTTGATTTCTTCTTCAGTACCTAAATACATAAATGTAAGTTCACCAAATTAAAACAGAAACTAAAGGAAGTGGCTCCAACATACCACACCACTGAGAGCTGGACTTTCTTTTGAACTTGTCTCTGCATGGCAGTTTTGGACATTTAAGTCTCAGTATGTCTCAGATTGATGTGAGTGAATACAGAATGACTAGCAAATACTCTTCCTTACTATGTAAGAAAGACTCATCAGATCAGAATCAACATCTCTTGCCTTATCTGCAGTTATAACCTACATACCACATCACCAATCCAGCTACCTGCTTGTTATGTCTGTGTGGGTCTAGGTGAACACGGTAAAGAAGATTACGTTCAGTTCAAATCAGCAGCTAGTTCTAGTCCAGAAACCATGTAGCTATGCTAGTGCACTGCTGTGCTCTGATTAACATGTGTCTTACTGGTGGCTTAGGTACAACATCATAATGAAACTGAATGGCTTCCACCTTAGAAGTGGCTTGCGTCTGGCCAGCCCAGGAAATGAGCAGGACTGCCTGCCTCTCTGTGCATACACAAATTCTCTCAGTCAATTTTGAATAAAGTATTGGTACTGTGTAAGATGTGAAAAGCAGGCAATTTGTTTCAAATTATTAAGAGGTCTCTGAGTCCAGGACTCTGAGGTATGTATTTCAGAAAGCCTCAAATGCACTAAAAAAAATAAAATAAAAACAATATGTGACAGTCCTAATCAGAACCTGCAGTGTGGCCTCCATAAGAAGAAAACAGAGGCAGTGCCCTGAAGCCTTCACTTCACTTTCTTCTACCTTAATACCTATCCGCCTGCCAGATCAATTCCCCTTACCATTTATCTTTATTAAAATAAGACAATATTATAAGTTCCCATAGCTAAAAAGGAGGTCTGACAGACTCTTTCCAAAGGGACAGATCAATCTGTGAAAAACCTTTTCACAGAAAGTCAAAGCCATAGGATGACCTATACTTACACTGATGTCTGTGCAAATAAAAACACTTCCAGGTGGAAATCTCCACAGCTGTTTGGCGTAAAGGTTGCATGGCCCCTGATTTCATGCGTGCGCTGGTTTTGGCTGGGACAGCATTAATTTTCTTCATAGTAGCTGGAATGGGGCTAAGTTTTGGATTTCACTGAAAATAGTGTTGATAATACAGAGTCATGCTCAGCATATAAAGCTTTGGAAAGAAGGAGGAAGGGGAGGGGGCATTTGGAGTTATGGTATCTTCTCTTCCCAAGTAACACATGATGGAGCCCTGTTCTCCTGGAGATAGTTGAACACTTGCCTGTCAATGGGAAGTAATGAGTGAATGCCTTGTTTTGGTTGTGCTTCACTTACTAAACTGTCTTTATCACAATCAATGTGTTTTCTCACTTTTATTCTTCTGATTCTCTCCCTCATCCCACCATGGAGGGAGGGAGTGAGCGGCTGTGTGGTCCTTAGTTGCCAGCTGGGGTTAAAACACAGCAGTCCTTTTTTGGCGCCCAACATGGGGCTCAAAACAGACTTCATTGGAACGTGCTAGATCAAATTCATAGCTGTTATTGCTGTTTCGATATTATTGGACAGGCTCCTGTGCTTGCCATGGAGCTTATTAGCCTTACACTGTCCCAGCCAAAACCAGCACAGTGTGCCTGCTGAAGCTTGGTACTTTTAACTTGGAAAATAAAAAAAGCCACACCCAGAACTATCAAGCGATTATTTAGTTTCCTGAAATAAAGGAAGTGGCTCAGAAGTCGGTGAAGGCTTTTGAAAGCTGTCAAATTGCTAATACTTTTGTGGAGAGTGGGGGAGGAAGATGAATCAGTGATCTAATGGAAAAAAATAGTGCTTGTCCTGCAAGCATTACTCTTTTTTCCTAAATGGAGGCAAGAAAGTTTTTATGAGTTCACGTTTTGTTGGGTTTTTTTCTGGGGGGTGGGCAGGGTGTTGGGTTGGTTTTGTTTGGTGTTAGGTTGGGGTTTTTTTAATTGGGTTCTTTAGAAGTGGGTTTTTTTCATTTGGGTTGTTTTGGGGTTTGTTGGATTGTTTTTATAAACAGGCATAGATGAGTTCTATCAGGTATGTCAGGATAAGTGTTTTGATTGGGAGGTCAGCTTAGATATTAGAAAGCGTTATGTTATCAATCTTACACTAAAGTTTTTAAGAAGTGTACATTTGACAACTGAAGATTTATTAAAGCTAGCTATTCTATGTATGTGGAGATGAAAGACTAACAAACAGTACACAAAACACTGATGAATTTAATGGGATGTTTCAGCAATGCAAATATTAACAAGGACAGACTGAACTCCAAATTTGGTATTTACTGGTACCATATATTGGTATGTATAGGTACATCCACAAAAAGCATTACTTGTCTATTTATTACCAGGATAATCAGCTGGATACTTGCCTTTTACTTGGGGGATTTACATAGTGAACAGGCCTTTGTGCAGGCTCTAGATATTCCTAACTTTTCTGTTGTTGTTTAAATGTAGTTTGATGCTCTGAAAAGTGGTTTGGTGATTGCAGGACATCAAAGATGTTTTATAGGATGTCTGCGCATGCGGTAGGTGCCAGACACCCTTAAAATTTCTCCTGCTAGATCCCAAAAATCACTAGGTACGATAGGCTGTTGAAGAATAATAATAACAGTAATAACTAAAGTCCCAAAGCTCACCCAACACTTACTAACAAGCGCCTGAAAATTGTTCTTGCCATAAAATCGAAGTCTACAGCACTTTTTCCAAATGCTGCTCCACAATTAACAAACCCCTCCCTAGAAGACCAGTCACCTATAGCTATGAGGCAGAGTAATCTACACAGCAAAGATGAAATATAAAGGTTCTGGCACCCTGATAGGAGAATCAATCTCTGTGCCAAACCACACAGTGAAAACAAGGGTGTGAAACTGAGTACTTGATACTACACTGTGAGACCGTTTGTTGCTTTAACCATACTAGACAGGAGTTAAAACATTATTTCTTTGAGGCTCTTCCGCTTTGTAGAAACATATAGAGAGGAACTGGCTCAAGCTAAACCACTGTGTGTGGACAGAGAAAATAACTATTACTTGAAATAAAATACCGCTACCCCTCTGTCTTCCTGCCCTCTCTGTTAGCTAACACATCAACTGACTGTGGAGGTGGCTGAGACAGCAGACAGTAACCTGCCCTTTCTGGAGAAAAGGGAGCAGTGGGAAGTCTCAGAAAGACTGATAAAATGGAAAGTAGGACAGCAGATTAAAAAAAGAAAAAAAAAAAAAAAAGAAAAATGGGGACAGGAAAAGCAAGAGATTTTGAGATTTTGTTCTTTTCCTCTACAGCACAGCATTCACTTGTTTTCTTATAGTATCCAACAGCTACCAATCAGATTTATTCTGCGCTGCCTCTCTTCAGGACAAGAGAACTAATGCTTATGCTTCAAATGTTCTTCTTAGCTGGTTATCAACTAAAGGCAGATCATTTGCTCGCTTACATCAGTATAAACCTGGAGTTACTATAGTGACATGATGATAGAAGCACTCATAAATTCAATTTATGTAAAAAAAGGTTTCAGCCCTGCATATAATCTGCTGCCATTTCAGAATATATGTTTCAAGCCACTTTTTAGGGTGAATATTACTTTAGAGAAAAGCTTTCGTGTCTGCCTCAACTATCCTAAATTACATTCACTAGCAAAACTGATGGAAGGTACATATACATAGAATGCTGCATGTCCTTTTCAAGAAAAGATTTTCTTAAACATAGATCCATTTTTGTCTTTATATAAAGTGTTACCTCAAAATTAATTGTTTTTCTTGCTTCTAACATTATCTGTTACATCTAACATGTTTTGCAAGATCAATCTCTTGAGCTCCATCTTTCTCTCAGAAAATTTAAAAAGTGACAAACTCACCTGCAATGAGGTAATTGAGCAGACAATTAAAAACTTTGAAGGCTCTTTAAAAAGTGTTTTTGAGAAAATAAATAAATTATGCTTTGAAAAAATAATAAAAAATACCAACTATAGAGGTTAACCTACGTTTAGATAATTTTTTACTAACCCCACTGCAGTAAATATCAAAATTTGAGGAACTGTAAGCAGATTCTGAGATCAGGGAGTGGCTAAAATGGAAGGGAAGATTTTCTTCTTAAAGATTTAAACACTGAAAAAAAAGTACTGCACTGCAAGGGCAAACCAAACATAAAGACTGCATTGAACAGGTTCACATAAGCAATCTACATGTATTCTTTTTCAAATGCAACTATAATCTTTTTTCTTTCTAAATGATTCGTATAACTCTCATGTATGACCATGCAGAAGACATTTTAGCCTTGTACATTATGCGTCAATCTTCTACGTTCTGACACCATTGCATACAATTGTATTCTAGTTATTGACAAAAATTGTTATTCCTCCACTTTGCAAAGCTTTCATTTGTTTTACTTCTACAGAGGACATTCAGAGATCAAAAGGTGAGAAAGAAATATTAATTTCTACCTACCTTTGACAAAAGCATCCTGTCTGAGAAATGCAACACCAAATGCTAAGAGTTTAAGCCACAAAAACATGGTTATTTCTGGAAATCAGGCGTATCCTTATGAAACAGCATGTGTGTCTCTCTGGAAAGCAAAATAAGTGTTATCTGTCTGGAAAAGAATTTCTCTGCAAAACTTGAACCAAAAAGGAGAATAACTAGGCACCTACATTGCACTGCCTGCTTATCTGTGAAGGAGTTGCTTCCTCTGTTACCCCGAACTAACCACTCACAAACTCACTATGCAGTTTAGTGATGTCAGAGACAATTACTTCTTCAAAAAAAAAAAATTCTTTTAGTTCCAGGAAGTGAAGAGGGTTTTTCTTAAGTTGCTGCAGTAATGCTCAGCTTCCTTAATTCAAACAAAACAGGTTTTTTCAGCTATTTTTTTCTACTGAGGAGCTAAACAAGATTTGTCAAAGAACTGGATTTAACAAAATCATTCTTCATATTCACTTTTTATTACACATGTTCACTGAGCACCTATGTTATGGAAGCTAACTAACTTTTTATGTTATGGATGCTTCTTAAGATTTCTATTGAAAGAGAAACCCAAACCATCAGTCAACAAAATCCTTACACTAGCAACAAGGCCTTCATAAAAAGATGCACCATAGAGTGAAGTGACTGCTGATTCAATGAAAAGCCTTTAAACGTGGGATATATTTCTGAATCTTTCTGCAAGGATGCATGCAATCCTAGGTATAACAGTAATACACAACAAATGGATAGAGGCAGTTTAGTCCTGTTTTCTGTAATGTTCAGTTCCTAATTGGATAGCTCAGTGCTATCTGTGTTACCATGACAGTGCCAGAGGATTGTGGTCCCTTTCCTGGAGTTGATGCAAGGTACACCAAAGACATTTTCTCTCATTGCATGACCTGAGATAATACTCAACAACTTGATAACCCATGCCTGTTGTACAGTGTATTACAAATGGAATAAACATTCGGATTGTCTCTCATATTGGAGACTTCAAAGGTTTTAAAAGAACAAGCAGAATCCTGCCACAAGACAAATAAAGGTGGAGAGAATATATTTGTGCATATTCTTCATATCATAAGTCCTGCTTAAGAGGAAGAATTCCTAAGCATCACATAGGAAAATGTTGCACAAATTCACATGATAATTCAGAGATGACATAAGAGAGTCAGTCTTCTCATAAGCTTAAACCCAGCTTTCTACAAATCCAACTTTGAGTCAAGCCTTACAACACAGGCCAAAATCTTAGCTTACCTTTCTAAGCAGTATGTCTCTATGCAAAATAGCTGTAATAATAATTATTTTGTAAATGTGTTCAGAACAAAACTGACATAGTGATATCAGTCTGACACTCTAGAGACTCCAACTTTCATATACAATAATTTCATCATCCTGGAGTTGTCACAAATTGAATTTGGACTGTAGCCACACATTTTCTGCAGCACTGACAACTTAGTCCCTGTTATCCTACACAAAACCAGGATAATAGAAGGCTGAAGTGTGTCATCTGATGAATAGAGTGCAACACTTATCCTGTGTAGAATTTCACTTAAAGGCTCTTAACAAGAACCAGGCTCCAGCAAGAATCAGGCACCATTTCTATCTGACCTTCCCCAGTCCTTAAAACTGCTGCGGACTTGGCCTACGAAGGAGGAGGAAGTATATATGTTACAAAAAGAAAACTTTCTCAAGATTTCTCCCCTCATAATGAGCCTTTGAAAGCAGGTAATTATCAACTACATACACAAAGCTGAAATTTACACAAAAGAAAGTTCAGATTTAAGCAAAAAGCATAGAATCAAAGGGAATCAGTAAACTCTGCTAGCATTTGCATTAGTTCATAGGTCACAGGATATAAAGCTATGTATATGGCAGGCCTTCAGAATTCACAGAGTAAACTCAGCTCTACTGGTTAACAAAGGAGGGCAGTTTAGTTCCTCTCAGCCACAGGAAAGGTCAGAAAGCAGTTGTTGTAGACTTGCTGAGTGGAAAACATGCTCCATAACAGCAGCTGGAACAGAAAGAGAGGACTATTCAAAGGGGAAATTCCTACAGTGCACTCTGCACATCATTTATGCCTGATGCTTTGTGAGAGATAGTGCAGAAGGATGAGCTCAGTTTCTGGGTTTATCCTTTGGAAGAAGACTGCAGTTTATGTTTGGAAAAAGGCTTTGTGTATTCTAATAGCCTTAAAAACTTTCATGATTAATTCTGGGTAAGCCACAAATAGGAAATAATATATGGAGTGTAAATACATTGGTGTAACCATAATCTATTCATTTATCAAAAACTGCAAACTGAACCTCCACTTCTGGAGGAATGAGAGGGAATTAATTTACTCTATTGCAGATTAAGTAATGGGCTTTTAAAATAAACCCTTTCTCAGGACACAGCCTTAATCTCTAATCAACCAAATAATTATGTCAGTGCATAACTATAGTGGTATACTTCCCCTGTGCTGGAAAGAAGCAAAACCAGAACCATCAATTTGTACTGTTAAGGATTTCTAAAATGGCATTAGAAAAATGTGTAAATGCTTAAATTATCCATCTCTTTGGAAGTCTCACCCTTTTGTAAGTTATGAAAAGAGCTAAAATACCTCAAAGAAGCAAAACAAAACAAAAAAACAACCCACCTGCAAGAAGGTTAAATCTTGTTCGATTTAACTATCTTGCAATACAGTCATTTGTTAAATTACCATAAATGTCTCCATATTCTGTGCAGTTAAATTCCAGCTCAAAGGGTAATTATATCACAACTGCAATAAAATTTAAAAATATGAAGTACCAATAACAATCAATTTCCCTCTCAATTTACTGCTGAAGCCATTGGAAGATATCACAGATATATGCCTCCTGCTTCATACCAAAATTTTACATATATCAATGTGAAGCAATTCACAAAATTTTACATGAAAATACATTAACATCATAATCAGAAAATAGATTAATATACAAATTTAAAGTGGTTTGAGACATAAATGTTTGTTATATGACGCTAATTATGCCATTTGAAAATACTTCTATGCTGAAGCTATTACATATTTGCAGATAAATTAACCACCCAGATCTAGTTTAAAACTTTAAAACAAAGAAAATGGAAAGACAAGCAACAAATGAAACAAACTCACAAGAAATAACAGAAACATAAAACAAGTTGCATTTCAGAACTAGCAATCTGGCTAATATTTTACAGGGATATATGCAGGCTATAATCAGCTTCAGCATCTAAAATACATACAATTGGCTTTGATTGACAGTTGCCAAAACCAGCTTGCTTTACTGTAAGAGTGAAGTTAAGTCACAAAGAAATATACTATTAGAGTCTGTATATTCAGATACTCTATCCTTGCAATTGATTTCTGAAACAAATGATAAGAGGAGGGAGAAAAATCAAATTATTCTATGCAAAGATGCAATGAAAATTCTGGTTTTTATTTGCATTGATTTAGATGACACATATGTCCCACATGACATATGCTGCTAATGACACCATGGCATTAGAGCAAGGAGTTGTGAACCCCAAAACACTACATACGCCTATCCTCCTGCACAGTCTCTCATAACATCAGGCGAAAATGCTGTAGTTACTCAGTGACTGACAATGCAAAAACTCCGCCCAGATCCCAAACCATCTTAGAGCTTCCTGAGAGAGATCAGGACCTCCGGTAGCCTCCACAGTCACTACCACCTTCATTTCTACCAGGAGGTGTGTTGGTAGCTTGGTTTTGTAAATTGTGCTGCACAAAGGCATCAGATTATAGACTGCACTGGGAATGGCATGATCCTCAAACACTACTACACAAAGCATGTCACATTTTTTCTTCTGAAGGCACTAAGCAGTGGTCCTGCTTGCCCAGGTCTTATGACACTGTGTAGGCAAAAGCAGGGCAGAGGAAGAGAAACTTCAGCCAAACATGCTTGATTCTGTGGTCAAGATTTCCTTTTGCAGAGTATTTCACCAACTTTCAAACAAAACCAAATGGACAGCCTGGGCTGTACTTACTCTTGCAGGATCTCACAGGGAATGAAATCACACAGAAGGCAATTGCATTCAAGTGGGAAACCTGCAAAAATGGGCCACAGACTTCTTAATACACCTAAGGGGAAGGATGAGCAGCAGCTAGAGTGTAAAAAGGTACCCACATAGGCCAGATGAACATAAACACTTCTCCATAGCTACCTGCTCTACAACAGCTTTACCAAAGGGCAGTTCATGTTGTGTGGTGTCCTGGGTTCAGCAGTAGCAGTCATTTTTTCTCCTTCTTAGTGGCTGGTGCAGCACTGTGTTTCTGACTTTCAGCCTGGGAACAGTACTGATAGTACCGATGTTTGTAGCTACTGCTTAGAATGTTTACAATCGGTCAAGGACTTTCTGAGCCTCATGCTCTGCCCTGGGCGGAGGGGAAGCCGGGAGGAAGCGGAGGCAGGACACCTGACCCAAGCTGGCCAAGGAAGTATTCCATACCATAGCACG